>JADBJO010031764.1:0-16409 GCA_016801955.1 Conus betulinus | reverse complement strand
GAGAGAGTTACTCAAACAAATGCACGACACGCATGCACACCAAATCCCAAAACAAAAACACACACCACACAACAACAGGAAAGAGATAAGAGAGGAGGGAGCCAAGCAGTATACATGAGGGAAGAAACAGTGTTCAATTGGGATTTTTCAAAGCAAAACATGAAATCTAGTATGTGTATATCCTTCTATAACTATGCTGTTTTGTACATGTGCGCGCGTGTGTGCATAACCGATTATGTGTGTGTGTATGTGTCTCTGTGTGTGAGTGTGTGTGTGTGTGGGTGTGTGTGTGTGTGTGTGTGTGTGTGTGTGTGTGTATGTGTGTGGGTGTGTGTGTGTGTGTGTGTGTGTGATATTTTCAGATGGAAGAATGTTCTGAGCTAGAATAGTTTTTTAAAGTACTTGTCGCTGTGATTCAACCTCATCATTTGCGTGCGGTGCGTGCGTGCGTGCGTGTTTCAGATGGAAGCATGTACTGTGTGCTAGAGTAGTTTTAATTACTCGTCGCTGTGATTCAACCTCATCATTTGTGTGTGTGTGTGTGTGTGTGTGTGTGTGTGTGTGTGTGTGTGTGTGTGTGTTTTAACGAGAGAAGGTTGTGAAATATGAAGTTTTGACTTATTATGTAACTCCATGTACTTAAATATATATGTGTTTGTGCGTGTGTGCGCGCGCGCGCTGTGTGGTGTTTGTGCGCGCGTGCGTGCGTGCTCGCGCTCACGCGCGGTTTTTATGTGGAAGAAGGTTTATGAAAGACGACGTTTTGATAATTATGTAATTTATGCCCTCCCGTACGTGTGGATATGTGTTTGTGTATGTGTACATGGTGTGTGTGTGTGTGTGCGTGCGTGCGAGCGCGCGCGCGCGTGTGTGTGTGTGTGTGTGTGTGTGTGTGTGTGTGTGTGCAAGCACGCCTTATATATCTGTACGTAAGCGTGTATCTGTACGCATGTGCTAAGGTATTGCAGTATGAAAACACTCGTGCAAATTTGAGTAGAACCTTTTTCGAAGGTTTGGAGTCTTGAAAAAAAAAGTATTAATTTTTTGTATCTCCTGATGAAGAGGAGACGCTTAGAATGAAAACCATCCTGTTTCTGTTTAGAGATGTGTACCTTGCATATCTGAAGAACGATGGAAGTAACTGGAAGTTCAATATGAATTCGTCTGACTGGCCGATGTTTGTTTTTCTTTGGAATGTACACATCATTTTCTGTGTAGTTTTTGTGGAGTTTGTTGGGATCAAGGGGTATGGTACAGATTTTTAACCTTTCGCAACTTGTAAGATGTATGTTTTACTTTAATCTAGTTGTAGCTGTATGACTTGGGGTTTACAGTGTAGGTCTTTATTGACTCATCGTTACATGTCATAGTTTAGAAGGAAATTTTGAGCCTTTTGAACACGAGTGCATTGACCTGTTCAAGTTGGAAATAGTAACTGAAGGTTTGAAAGTGAAACAGCAAACGTGTGTGTGTGTGTGTGTGTGTGTGTGTGTGTGTGTGTGTGTGTGTCTGTGCGTGCTGTGCGTGCGTGCGTGTAATGTAAAGAAAAGAAAAATGAAGAGTCTTCGCATTCACGACAGATATTCAAACTTCAATCAATTTTATTTGAAAAAAAAATTAGCAAAACGGACAATACACGCCAGCGTGTGCCCTCGACAAAATTGACATCAAAGCATATCATTACAATGGTTCCTAGATACCCTGGGAAGCTGATCATTTGGTTGTTGCCCTCTCCCCTGTCTGTCTGTTTGTCAGTCAGTCTGTCTGTCTGTCTGTCTGTCTGTCTGTCTGTCTGTCTCTCTCTCTCTCTCTCTCTCTCTCTCTCTCTCTCTCTTTTCACCCGACCCACTTTTAATATACTAGCCACATGTTCACAGTTGTATCTGCTGATACTTATCAAGCGTGTCAATTTCCACTCTTTCGTCAATCATATCCAGTCTTACCAATCATGAGCAGAGATTAGATTACAAACAATGTTTATCAAGGATAGGAGCAGGCCCGCACGCAGTCGTGTCTTTCTGGGAGATTCTTATCATAAATGCTTACACGAATATCTACACACACATCTTACCCGTTATTTCCGGAGTCCAACCAACCACGTGCTTGCTTTCATATGCCTTCCACTTGCATTCTTTTATGTGCGTGCACCACACACACACACACACACACACACACACACACACACACACACAACACACACACACCACACTCACACACAAACATCAACGCTTATCGCTTACAATGGATTTCTAGTCCAATAAATTACGTTGTTTGGATTTGGACGGGCAAACTATTCGTTTGTAATCGAGGTGACTGAAGGCGAAAATTGAAGCAAAATTTTAAAAAGGAAAGTTACTTGTTCTGCTGGGATAAACTAGACAGATTACAGAGCAAAACAGGATGCATTCCACCTCATGGGTCTTCTTGAGGCAAAACAACCAATATTTAGGACAATGAAAATGAAGAACGAACAATCACTTATCTTCTCATGTTCGGCGCAAAATGGGTTTTGAGTGAAAACGAGGCCGTTGGGAAGGGGACCATGGGAGTTAAAAATAATAATCATGACAATGATAATAATGATAACAATAGCAGTGATAGTGATGATAGTGGTGATGTTGAAAATATATTTAAAGAAAGGAAGGAATACTACCACTTTTGGCGACGATATAACAATAGTAGTTGTAGTATCAATAGTGGCTAAAGACAGAAGGGAGAAAAAGGGGATGAGTTAGAGGATAGTAGAACAGCATCTAAAAAAAGAAAAGAAATTATTGCTTTAACACAGTATGATGATAATAGTGACGATAGTAATAATGGCAGATTGATGATAATCATTAGTATTATGGGATATAAGTGATCAATGAACAGAACTTTTGGTTGGCAACCGTTCATCGTGTTCCCGATACATCATGTTTCTGATCCATACAGTCATCACAGATAACCCTGTCAAGGAATGTATATCAGAGGCTTACACACGTCGTTCATTCTTCCTTTTTCTCAAATCCACACTTGACGCACCCACTCTCTTCATCTTCCTTCCAGGTAACTAGCACCTGACCCAAGCATATTGCACATTACGTTCTCCATCGAAATCTGCATCTCATTGAAAAAAGAAAACTCGCATCATACATCTACATTGATTTCGGTCATCAGATCCCCCCCCACGCCACACACACCCACACGCACGCACACACACACACACACACACACACACACAACACACACACACACACACACACACACACACACACACACACACACTCCTATTGTCCATTGCATCGAACATTTGCCCAGACATTTCTTCAGAAGCACTTCCTGGACAATACTAGGCCCACACTCAGTGTACTCTTGCTTGGAGATCCACATCCGCTGGAAGGTGGACAGAGACGCCAGGATGGAGCCGCCGATCCACACAGAGTACTTCCGCTCCGGAGGCTCGACGACCTTGACCTTGATTGAGGCGGGTGTCATGGCGGACAGCTCTTTGGTCAGGCGGTCAGCCAGACCTGCACAGTCAAAGATGGGAAAGTCAGACATCATGTTCGTGGCAAAGGATTTGTGTGGAGAGAGGATTGGGTTTAGTGTGTTAACACGTGTTTGGAGTTGCTCAGTAAGCAAAAGTAATGCAGGAATGCTGTATTTTCTGTGATACTGTCACCCAGTATGTTGGCAAAACAATGCTTATCTTCATCTTTGATCTGATACAAATCTCTTTTTCCTTCCCTTCCTCCTCCCAATCTCTCTCTCTCTCTCTCTCTCTCTCTCTCTCTCTCTCTCTCTCTCTCTCTCTCTCTCTCTCTCTCTGCTTGCTGACACACACGCACGCGTGCGCGCGTGCGTGCGTGGGCGCACAAACACTGACCAGGATACATGGTGGATCCACCAGACAGCACAGTGTTGAAGTAGAAGGCACGACGAATGTCCACGTCACATTTCTGAATGCTGCTGTTGACCAGTTCATGGATCCCCGCTAGCTCGCATCCTGTGAACACCAGATCACGATACTGTTAAACCACGAAAAATAATTTCCTTTCCTGACAGCTTTCGTCTCCAATGAGACACAACTGCCTAACTAAACATTATAACAGTGATAACAAAAGTAACAAACGTAGAATGAAAACAGAAAGAAAAAAAAGGGAAGAAACATAGGGTAAATCATCAAGAAATCTAGGATAAAAGAGCCACTCAATCACAACACTTTGCATTTTCACGGGTAGAACTTCGTTTTGCAAGAAAAAGAAATATGAGGAAGGTATGAAGAGAAGAGACTGAGAGCGCCGCTGACCCAGGAAGTGTGGCTGGAAGAAGCCTCAGGGGCACGGAACCTCTCACTGCCCACAGTGATCAGCTGACCGTCAGGGAGCTCGTAGCTCTTCTCCACACCACTGCCCTGGCCAGCACTACTCAGCTCCTGCTCAAAGTCCAGTGCCACGTAACACAGCTGCTCCTTCACGTCTCGCACGATCTCTCGCTCCGCTGAAATGGAGAACAGAATGTGCGAGTCCAAGGTTAAAGCTCTAATTTTTTTTTTTTTACTTGGTCAGTTTCAGTTATTAGAGGAAGGGATGCAGACCCCAAAGTTTCATTTCTTTGCAGACATTGTTCCTTACTTCCAATGTCCCATATTTACTCTCCCAGATTCATTAATCCAGTTGTTTAAAGCAAGACTGAGAAATAGTTCCGTTGAAATTGGTTTCATTTTTACAAGTGAATGTCGTGTTAAAAATATCAAGAAGAAAGGTTTACTCAACAACTCTCTTTTCAAGTATACGTTTTTTTTTTTTTTTTTTTTTTTTTTTGGAGTGTTTGAGTGTATATGTGGTTCACTCCCAACAACTAGGGAAAGAAAAACCACCACTAAATGCGAACTGTAATTTTTTTTCAACGTCACATGTTTAGGTGGTTTTTTTTCAAGCTCGGACGCCATGACATTTTAATCTCGCTAACAACAGTCGTCCTACGGGATTTGGTTTCTCTCTCTCTCTCTCTCTCTCTCTCTCTCTCTCTCTCTCTCTCTCTCTCTCTCTCTCTCTCTCTCTCACCTCCACCACCAACACCCTTTCCCATCCATACCCATCCCACCACCAACATCACAACTTTTCATCTGCCCCACCCCATCCCACATACATCCCCAGATGCACTGACCGGTGTTTGTGAAGTTGTAGCCCGTTCAGTGAGGATTCTCTGCAGGTAAGCAGTCAGGTCTCTGCCGGCCAGGTCAATGCGCTGTATGGCGTGAGGCAGAGCATAGCCTGCAACGTCATCACCACCATGTAACATAGAGAACACCATACTGACATAGTGCGCAATGTTCTATGGCGTGAGGCAGAGCATAGCCTGCAACGTCATCACCACCATGTAACATAGAGAACACCATACTGATATAGTGCGCAATGTTCTATGGTGTGAGAGCAGAGCATAGCCTGTAACGTCGTCACCACCATGTTACATAGAGAACACCATACTGACATAGTGCGCAATGTTCTATGGGCGTGAAGCAGACCATAGTCTTCAACGACATCACCACTTTATCATAGAGAACACCATGCTGACATGGTGTACAATGTTCTATGGCGGGAGACGGAGCACAGCCTGCAGCGTCATCACCACTTTATTATAGAGAACACCACACTGAAATAGTGCAGTGTTCTATAGCGTGTGAAGCCCTGCAACGTCATCAACACGTTATGAAGAGAGAGCACGAAGATGACGTAGTGTTCAATGGACAATGTTGTGAGGCGGAATATAGCCTGCATCGTCAACACCACTTTATATAGAGAACACCATAGACATAGCGCACAAAATTTCAAGGGACGAGACAGACTATAGCTTGCGACACAACATCACTTTACAGAGAACACCGTGCTGACATTGTGCAGAATATTCATTATTAGCACGCAGTTGTTCACATAAATAAAATCTAAACATAAGGACGGAAAAACAGCTGGGCTGTCATAGTTTCTCAAATTTTGAAATGTTGTCATTTGCGACAATGTGATCGAGATTAATATCCCATTTTAAACAAGACTGGAATGTCAATAAATATTCCGACAGTGTGCCAAAACTGATGAATACGGATGAGTAATAAATGACTGAGTAACATCCAGTATCATTGTTCTGTCATTGGACAAATCAAGGTATTATGATGTACACCTTACATTCATATCAACGGCATCCAAGGAAACACACTGGCCAGTGTAAATGAGCAGAACACAAACACATTTCCATCTCGAGAAAACTTGTAAAGTGTACTGCCAGTTTAGATAAAAATCGTAAGTCCATTACTGACCTTTACAAAGCGTCTCTTTCATTCAATCATGAACGCGCTGTCGTCCTTTAGCAAGTCCCATCTCCTTGCCCTTACCTTCATGAATGGGTACAACGTGAGAGACGCCATCCCCAGAGTCAAAGACGATGCCGATGGCTCTGCCTGAAGCGTAGAGAGACAGCACGGCCTGAATGCCCACATAGAACGCTGGGCAGTTGAACGTCTCGAACATGATCTGAAAACCAGGAATCTGGAGTTACAGAAGGCAAGGGCAAGATTTTATCATCGTATGTTGAACAAAAAGCTCAACGTTTACAAGTTTTTCGTCCGTTGCTTGTACTACTATATCACACAGCTGTGACTTCTACATTATTCATAGATAGTTTATTGGTTAAGCAGAAGCGGAAACATCAATATCTCACAAACGGTTACTAAAAAAAAAAAAAAAAAAAAAAAGAAAAATGCAATGCAACACCGTTAAGGAAGTAAAACCGCTAAATGATTTTACTCAAATACTAATATTGTAATTGTGCATATACGTCATTCATTAAGATATTCTTTCCCATTTCATTATTTTCAGAGCTATACGGTATGTTATTGCTGCATCACTTACCCAGCTGTTACTCTTATCAGTTCTTGATTAGCATTCGTCACGATCACGGTTTGTTGATCATCAGCTATTGATACAGCATACCCTAGCATACTGGTGTATATAAATGACCAACAAACTTTTGCCGGCTGGTTATATAAACTACGGTATTGTTTTAAGCTCTAAATGTGGCAGTAAAAGGGGACAATGTAAACTCTTTCATCACTTCTGATTTCTATGTGGTGTGTAACACAAAGCAGATAATCATAAGGCTGACATTATTTTGAACAGAGTTTCTGTGCACTGAGCCTTCTTAACTACAGAAGTAGGCCTATTTATAATTCACTCGTTTACCTGGTTTATACACAACACACACACACACACACACACACACACACACACACACACACACACACACACACACATGCACGCACACACACGTGCGTGCACGCACACACACATACATGATAAAACCTGATCATCATAGAACGGGTGCTCGAAACGTAGATAACAGAAAATGCTGTCAAATGAGAACGTTGATTCGTAAAACACTGTTTCAATTAGACCATGGTCCTGTCAAACGACCTTCAGTGCGACATTTCACCCTCAACACCCACCCTCCGCAATCACCTGCGTCATTTTCTCCCGGTTGGCTTTGGGGGGTTGAGGGGAGCCTCAGTGAGCAGAACGGGGTGTTCCTCGGGGGCCACCCTCAACTCGTTGTAGAAGGTGTGGTGCCATATGCGCTCCATGCCGTCCCAGTTGCTGACGATGCCGTGATCCACGGGGTACTGCAAAGACAGGATGCCTCTCTGGCTCTGCGCCTCATCCCCCACGTAGCAGTCTTTGAGGCTCAGACCCGCCATCACCCGACTGTACACACACGTACTCAGACGTTTTTCAATGATTGGCATACGACGATGATTGCTCACAACTATGTACCATATAGTCTTAAATATGAATGCATAACAGTGACTGTATAAACTATACACAAGCGCGTGAATAATGATGAATATTCAGCAATGACATCAACGTTTTGAATTATGGACATATAAGAGTGACTACACACAGCCATAGACCATCGTTCTAAATAATGGACATAAAACAGTGATTGTACAAAGCCATACACAAAAGTTTCTGAATGATACACATAAGCTGTGATTCATAAATTTCATATAAAACCATGCACCACCTTCGTTTTTTTTATCGACACTGGCATATAACGTATGCACATGTGCTTGTTTAGTATCTGAAAACTCCACGTAATACTTAAATACAGTTGTGTTGACAAAAAGCTACTTGATACACAGGAATAGAGTCTTAGAAAATTCCATTTGATACCACAAAATTTGTATATCAGGCGAAAACGCGCTAGTACTTTGGACAGTCTGTATGTGCGAGAACTCATTATTTGGGGCCTCTTGATTCTTACAACTTAGAAGTGTGTTTACACAAATGATAGATGTTCACCTGATTTGTCACCATACAGCGTACGAAATATAATCCAGCTACACTTGATGCTCCTGTGAGTTACAGACATGTGACAAATTCTGGACGTCCACGCATAAGTGTTCAATGAATTCAGGTAATCATTACAAGGACCCATACATGAGAGAAATACACCTGATAAGCGCCTGTGTGTGATACAAGCCTACCTGATATTGAATGTGTAAGAGAAACCCATTCCACAGGAATATGTATTTGTGCAAAAAAAAAAAAAAAAAAAAAAAAACCCTAAATATCTGCAGCACACTGTGTCAGTAATGCATACAGTGACACTCACCTGGTACCTGGGTCTGCCAATGAGAGCAGGGAACACGGCACGTGGAGCATCATCCCCAGCGAAGCCGGCCTTGCACATGCCAGAGCCGTTGTCGATGACCAAGGCGGCCTTGTTGTCAGTATAGCAACTCATCGTCACAGGGTACTGCTGCTTTGTGTCTGTGAAAACACCGTCATTGGCCGATTATCATCAACGATTATCAGCAGATTATTGAAGGGACATTCACATATTCTGTCCAGCAGATGTCACTGATGGGAACTTAAACAGTAGGAATCCAACCGATATCAAATCTGAATAGGCTCAAGTGACCACAGCTAAGTCATTCTGCAGAAGTTAGAACCGAGACTCGTTTGGTGGGTGGGTTGATGGCAGTCAGGTACTGATCTCTGAAATAGTGGCAATGGCACAGTAACAGAATGCCGGAAAGTCTTCACTGGTAGTGACTGTGAAGAGGTGTGTGTGTGGGGGTGGGGGGGTGGGGGGGGGGTGTGTGTGGGTGTGTGTGTCCCTCATTAGGATACAAGCCCCCATCAATGAACACATTGTCCGAATCTCCCTGTCTGTCTGTCTGTCTGTCTGTCTGTCTCCTGTCTGTCTCTCTCTCTCTCTCTCTCTCTCTCTCTCTCTCTCTCTCTCTCTCTCGTTATTTTCCATACTTCATGTACCAAAGTTAGTTACATTTTCACATTTTAGTACTCATGCTGTGGAAGTTACGAATTTTGAGCTGGACAAATCAATGTCTGAAACAGACATGCGTTATGGAACTTTGTTTTACAGCCTTGTAGTTAAAAGACCAACAAAAGCCTGACACATCCTTCACTGAAACACCTAAACAATTTTCTTTTTGAACAAACGATCAAACACAAAATGAACACTATGACTAACCTATCCAACAATATTTTCTTAAGTGAAGAACTTAATGATTAGTGTTTTGTTATGCAGAATCTCAATTGTAAATATTCCCGGCATAAAAGTAAAAGGGATACCGCGGATGCAAGCTATATATCTGGAGTTGATTCCGATTAAGAAATTGCAATAACAACAACGCCGAAAATACTTACCTTCACTGTCACATTCAATTTGTTCACCGCGTAGATTTAACTATAGAATGTTGCAGTAACACAGGGGGTGGCTATGCTTCAGTGCAAAGAGCGCGGTGTTGATCAGAGGCCTTTCACTTTCTCTCGATCGTGTCGTCTGCTGCAGGTCCAACGTGTCTCCCAATATTTATAGGTCCTAACTGCATGAACAAAATGGCTGCCGCCCTGCTTGGAAAAGTGATTTCCGTGTATAAAAATAGAACCCTGTAAGCAGGTGAGAACCATCGTCGTGACTATAAAAGGTGACAGACCTCAGTCACTTCATTTAGAAACTGATACAGACAAAACAGCAGGCAATCGCGCAGCGGGAGCGCCCGCAGAAGTTGACTGTATTTGGACAACCACTGATAGCAATCCATGGACCTGATCGAAGGTATAATAACCACGGGACTATGTATGGTCAGGAGATTCAGCTTGCACACACTATGAAACAATGGATCGACTGACTCAGTTCCAGCAGAAGTTATTTAATTCCAGCATTGTAATGATTTGTTTAATTTAAAAGTAACACTATTTACAGGACTGAAGTAAAGCGCGTAACTTGCCCGCAAAACAAGACAGGGGTTCATCACAGCGTCCTGTGTGATTGAGTGGGGCATGGGTTCATGAAAGTGTCTCGTATACTTGAGTGGACATTTTTTTTTTTTGCAGTGTCCTGTATGGTTGAGTTGGGTCACGAGTTTCCTGGTAGTGTCTTGGGTAGGTGGATGGGACTTGGATTTTTTTTAAGTGTCTCGCTTGGCTGAGTGGGATATGAATTCATGGGTGCGTCTTGTGTGATTGAGAGGGACACGATTTTGTGGGTGAGTTTTGTGTGGTTGAGAGGGATACGGATTTGAGGTTGAGTTTTGTGTGGTTGTGTGGGGAATCCCTTTATGGGCGCGTCTTGTGTGGTAGTCACACATGGATTCGTGGGTATGTCATGAGTAGTTGAATGAAATATGGATTTAGATGTCTTGTGTGGTCGAGTGCGACATGAATTCATAGGTATGTCATGAGAGTGCTACACATAGATTCATTTGGGAGTTTAAGAAAACAGAGTGGAACAGGATTCATTGGAGAGTGTTGAGAGGTTGAATGGAACAAGGATTCATGGGTGCGCTTGGAGTGGGCGCACGCGGTATGGACTAACGGATTGTTCTCCGGTGGTCGGCTATGACTTGGAGTCACCAGGTTTTTCCTGGGTAGGACACAGACTCATGGGTGTCCTAATTATTTTGGTTGGAATAAAGGTTCCCGAGTGTCTTGACTTATGGATAGCTGGGTGTTTTTTTTGGGGGGAAGTGTGGGATTTGGGTTCATTCGAATGAAAGTGTGTGTGTCAGCGTGAACGGGTAGGCTCGAGAGTTATTGGTGCTTTGGCTGAATGGATGTGACTTTGATTCAAAGTTTTTTTTGGTAGATAGGTATGTCCTGAGTGGATGAGTGTGCTCTTGAATCATGGGAATCTCAAGATGAGTGGATACGACGTGCAATTACTAGCTGGATTGACGTGGACGAGGATGACTTCAAATCGTGGGTGTGTATCCGATAGCTGAATATGTACCTGATGATAATAGTCGTGAAAACAATCATAACGATGAGGAGGACAATGAAGGCAATGGTACACGTGGTTCTGTTCTCAAAGTTGACTTCAATGAACTCAAAGAGATATTATACAGAAACATAACTTTATTTGTTGTATCCAAAACGTGATAAATACAGAAATGTGTATCACAGTGAAAGTCACATGCCCGCATGTGTCAAAATGACAATTGCTCCAACAAGCCAAGGCAACTTCTCTCTCTCTCTCTCTCTCTCTCTCTCTCTCCTCTCTCTCTCTCTGTATGTGTGTGTGTGTGTGTCCGTCTGTCTGCCTGCCTGTTTGTCTGCCTCTCTCTCTCTCTCTCTCTCTCTTCTCACACACACACACCACACACACACACACACAAACGCACGCGCGCACACACACACACACACACACACACTCTCTCTCTCTCTCTCTCTCACACACAACACACACACACACACGCGCGCGCGCGCGCGCGCCACAAAGACATACTGACTCGCGCTCTCGCGGAACACTCTCATTCTTTTTCCGAACACTGCAGTGAAAATTACTCAGTATCTACAATTCTCGTAGAGAATAGCAGACTCACACAACTTGAACTGATGCTCAGACATCCACACCAGATCCATATACACAGTCATCGTATCTCACACCACATATCTGAATCTCATTCATAAATTACTCATCCGATTCCTGCATGTCTGTGTCCAGATCTATCCTCTCACTTAGTGTATTGCCACCAACTCCCACACAGTCTGAACGAAGAGATGTTCAGAAGCACTTCCTGTGGACGATACTAGGCACACACTCATCGTACTCCTGCTTGGAAATCCACATCTGCTGGAAGGTGGACAGAGACGCCAGGATGGAGCCGCCGATCCACACAGAGTACTTCCGCTCCGGAGGCGCGATGACCTTGACCTTGATTGAGGCGGGTGTCATGGCGGACAGCTCTTTGGTCAGGCGGTCAGCCAGACCTGCACAGTCAAAGATGGGAAAGTCAGACATCATCCTCATGGCACTGGACTTAGAGAGAGGCTTGGGTTAGTGAGTTAACATGTGTTGGATGTCGTTCGGTTATCGAATGTAACGCAGGAAAGTTTGTGTTTTTCTGTGATATTCAATTAATTGGTAAACAATGTCGTTTCGTCGTCTTCATCGTTCGATCTCGTACAAATCTCTCTCTCTCTCTCTCTCTCTCTCTCTCTCTCTCTCTCTCTCTCTCCTCTCTCTCTCTCTCTCTCTTATCTCTCTCTCTCTCTCACACACACACACAAACACACACACACACACACACACACACACACAACACACACACAACACACACAACACCACACACACACACCCACACACACACACACACACACGCACACGCGCACGTACACACACACACACACACACACACACACACACACTGACCAGGATACATGGTGGATCCACCAGACAGCACAGTGTTTGCAGTAGAGGTCACGACGAATGTCCACGTCACATTTCTGAATGCTGTTGTTGACCAGTTCATGGATCCCCGCTAGCTCACATCCTGTGAACACCAGAACACGATGATGTTAAGTCACAAACAATATTCCTTTTTGAGGAATTATCTTCATCGATGGGACAAAACCCATTCATTTAAAAACGATGATGCAGGAAAGGCGTGGACGATATTAGCATGAAGATTCAGAAACTGGGGACGAAAGAGAGTCACTCAGTTACAACCCACGTTTTCACAAGCCGAACTTTGTTTTACAAGAGAACAGGTGGCGGCGTGACGACAACTCGTTTACAGCAGTTTGGCAAGCTCTGGGATGGAAGCCCCAGCCGCCGGTCGAGCGGCAGCCGGGCGAGTGATGTTGCCGTCGTCGTTGCGTGATTTGTCCGTTCCGCCTCATTGTGGAGGTTAAAATGCCCGTTTAACCAACAAACCCTCACCCCCTTACACGCCCATGGAGAAAACCAGGCGGTCGCGCCATGGCAAAAAATTTTTCTCTCTTTTTTCCTTTCTTTCTTTCTTTTCTTTCTTTCTTCTTTCTTCTTCTTCTTCGTCTTCTTCTTCTTCGTTTCTTCTTCTTCTCTCCCTCTCTCTCTCTCTCTCTCTGCTCTCTCTCTCTCTCTCTCTCTCTCTCTCATCTCTCCTCTCAAATCAACAAGAACAAAATTAAAGCGTCGTGCTGTTGAAAGCAAATATTCTCTTCTTTCTCTCTTTCTTTCCTTTTCTATATTTAACACACATTAGTCTTCAAGAAAAAGTAAAGCAGATGTTTATGTTGCTGAAAGGAATTGTTTCCCTCTTCTGTTTATCAGTATGTCGGTCGGGTTTTGTGTATTTTGAGTCTGCGAAGATGTGGGGGATGGGGAGGGGAGGAACCAATAGTGTTATTGGATTGCTCCATATCTTCTGTCGTTTAAAACGAAAACGTGAAATGCTTAAATGGCAGTCATGCAAAGAATCTGACTTTCCTTCATTTTTTTTCCAACTCAAACGCTCGTGGGAAAGGGGTGGGAGGTGAGACGAGAGTTGGGGGTGGGTTGGTGTGTGTCCTCTAGGGGAAGGACATGGGATGTTTCTCTCTCTAACAGTATGTTAAAATTTCACCCCCCACCCTCTCTCTTACTAGTTATGGAAGGAGCAACTTTCCGGTACTGGTCATCGAAGAAATTTTGATTTTCCAGGGATTGTTAAAACTACCCAAGAGTGGCTCAGGATTAATTTTCCTTAGGCTTGTTCACTTTAAAGTGCTTGTAGCACTGAGAGACAGAGTTAAAGATAAGTTCAAACATTCAGTACTGAATGAACAACAACGAACTGACGCAAGTTAAGTGCACTTTTGCACACCAACTGTTCTTGTTTATACAAGGTAAAATATTCAAATCAATTTCACAAATTCATTCCAGGCTGATTTTTGCTTCCCACTTCTTTTGTCATCATTAAGAGAGAGAAAGTTCCGGATGAGCTGAGTTGGAGTCTACTTGGAATATTTGAAGTTATCTCATGTCAGAGAGTGTAGATGATCTCTCTCTAGTTTGCTGGTGACTGATCCAGTTCTCTGTGGACCGGCTGATCAAGCACTGGCTGTAGTGTATGTCCACTACCAGGCATGCCCAGGGTCCCAGGATCTGGTTCCAAAAGAGAACTAGGTTTGTAGTTAAGTGGCTGAGGGTCCTGGCTCGTCGAGTTCTTACACTTGCCCTCTGCCTTTCAGTAAGTGTGCGAGACCTCGGCCAACAAAGGATTAGACTAGCATAGATATATCTGCCGTAATTATCAGTCTCCGCTTCCTCTCAGAGTTTGAATAAACTCAGGGGTAGGAGACACTAATCCAATGCTAAACAATGGGAGTCAAAATAACGCTTCAATGTTTCTTCTTAGAAATTAAGTTGAAGTAGCTCAAGTACATACGTTGATTAGATCAAGAGTCACATGCTACAAAGCATCCCGACTATCAACAGTATCCAGCAATAAACTTAACAGGTTTTCACCTAGTACAGGCATACTGTTTTTCCCGATCACACAATTTATCATTCAGTTATCATCTTAACAGGTAGTATTGATTACTAGCAAAAGTCAGAGGGTTAACAAAGAATGCTAATCAGATTGTTAACAAAGAATCTTACTCAAGCATCTCATCTTAATAGTTTTTTTTTTTACCAAGCAGTGGCAAACAAAGTATTACAAAAGACTACTCAGTCATCATGTCAAAAGACGTTGGCATACATACAAGCAATGCATTGTCTCAAAATTTAGAAACATAATTTCAACTTACAGTTCTTCTGGGAAACAGTGAACCCTAGAACATAGGAGATTTAGAGGATGAGAAGGTGATCGTTCCGTTCTCGGATTTACCCCTGTTGTCTTTGTGGCTACATTTTGGCAATCAGTCAGCCGCCAGTGGAGGCAGTGAATTGGAGCGACTGAGTTTCCCCCCTTTGTAGGCTACGCTGCCTATTCAGGTTCTGGTTCCTGTTGGCTTTGTGTCACTAAAGACAAAAAAGGGGATGGAGGGGAGGCTGGTCATTCCCCCCACTTATAGTGTGAGGTATGTATAGAAGATTCGAGAATGCCCCTTTTTAGCAGTTGAGATTGCTTTTATTGCGCCTTCATGCTAATTGACAAAGCGCTGTTTAAACATAATTGCGTCATGCATGCACGGAACGCACGACAGACGGGATGAGTATACACCCCCATAAAGATGTACCAGAGATTTCTTGTATTACTTTCACTGTGAGCAAGTCTGGTTTCTGTGGAGAGTAATGGTTAATGTTTAACAGACGCAGGAGGCCTGATGGCACCAGGGAAGCGACCCCCTAAGATCGCTGGTCAAACTTTCCCAGCTGTAGGTGATGGAAGGAGACCCCCATAGTTTGGAACTGGAAGGTCCAGGGGAATGCTCTTGAAGTGTTAGCAGGGTATTAGCCCCGATTAACCAAGAAGACCTGTTATTGTTGGAGGGGATTACTATTTAGGGATGTTGTTCATCCCGGGTTTTTAAGAAAGTAGTTTTGTTTTACTAATTTTCTTATTTCAAAATTGTTGGGACCTAGGATCATGCAATGTGTGAGAAGATGTTTTTTGTTTAGTTTAGAGGGATATGTATGTATTATGAAGTTTGGAATTAATTGCTACTGTCTGATACGTGAGGCCCTTATAAATATTCATGAGGTGTAAGGATCTGATGGGATGGGCACCTAAGGTTTGACGCCAAAGGAAGCGTCCCTTAAGGCTTGGGAACTTAGTGAGTTAGGCAGTCAGGGCCCAGATCTCAAGAGAGAGAGGACTACACTTTATTTTGTGCGAGTGTTTTGTGTGTGTATTCTGATGGCGCCAGAATTGTAAGTGTATGCATTTTTTCATTTCTGTATTCTGGCAGAACATCTAAGTACTGCATAATTTGTATTTTGCTATGTCTGTATGTTAGACATTTGACAATGCTGCATTGTTATTATGAGATGATAATTGATTGTTCCATGCATTATACTCTTGGCCTTCTGGGGTTTTTTAATAGGTTTTAAATGAGCACTCATATCTGAAATTACTTTAGAAGTCGAGTTCATATTTGATTGTTTGTATATATATGACATATGCTTGAAAGGAAAGGACTTATTAATTGAGGACTGGATTT
>JADBJO010031763.1:15000-16410 GCA_016801955.1 Conus betulinus | reverse complement strand
TAGCAGTAGATACTGAAAAAAATCCCAAAATTAAGATACTGAACAGCGCCACCACAAATTGACGTGCTCACCGGGTGGTGCAGGGCATGCAAAAATAGACATGATATGAAACGCTACCCATATGTCTTTTAATTCATGGACAGGAAGAAAAGCAACACCCAAAATCGCCCAGCTGCATACATGAACGACAGACGTGTTGTGTCTAGAGGAAAGGGGACATAACAGAAAATTACATTAAAAGAAAGGGCAAAGTGTAAGTAAGACAGGACGTATTAACAAAAATGAAATAAAAAGGTTTAGAAGAACAGAATGACATGAAAAGGAAAAAATGCTGATAAGGGACAGGAAAAGTTTTCTCTTTTGGTGAGCCATAGCTGCTTATTTATGTCGATTTTATTTTGTATCATGCGAAAAGAAGAAAAACATATCTGCGCCACAGGTGTTGTTTGTAACAAAGTTGGTTTTCTATTATGTAGAAGAGAAAAAACATAATAAAACTAGTAAAAGAGAGGCAAAAAAGAAGAAGAAGAAGAAAATGAAAAGAAAAAAAAAAGCAAAAAAAAACCCCAGGAAAGAATGAAGGACAGAAAAAAATAATCTCCTGTAGAAAGAAACACTAAGACATCTTAAAATGTATGATTGCATTGTATTGTCTTTGGTTGCATTTCTATCTATATGTTCCATTTCAAAATAGTTTTACTGTCATCCAGAGTACAACTTGAAGTCCCGTCTCAGTGATCAAATGATAAAGTCTGGACAGACATGTGGTATGAATGTGAAAAGGTCTACACGAAAACCAAATGAATGATAACAGGCAGCTCAATCATAGTCATTAGGGAACGAGGACACCAGATGTTTTATGAATTGCTGCTAGACACGCCAGTGCTAGATGCGTGCATGGATCAGAGAGGGAATGTGTTTGCTAAACGTATTAGGACAAACACTTTGCCTTCAATTTGAGGATAGTTGGCATGTGAATTTTTATAATATTGGGTGTGTAACTTCATCCCGTGGGGATGATTGGTGTCTTGAATCTATGAATATGTGTGTGTGTGTGTGTGTGTGTGTGTGTGTGTGTGTGTGTGTGTGCGCGCGCGCGCGCGCGAGCACGCATATGTGGGTGTGTGTGTGTGTGTGTGTGTGTGTGTGTGTGTGTGTGTGTGTGTGTGTGCCGCGCGTGTGCGTGCGTGCGTGTGTGTGTGTGTGTGTGTGTGTTGTGTGTGTGTGTGCACGCGCGCGCGCGAGAAAATTCCGGTCACATCAAGTGGGAGAAACTTTGTGTCAATGAAGAGATAAAATGACAAACGCCAAAACATCCTGTATCAACCACTATCTGCAAGCATTGCCTCCATTGCTAGGCCATGGATGGAAGCTTCCCACCAACAACACCTGCAAACCAGGGTGTCAAGG
>JADBJO010031763.1:0-10000 GCA_016801955.1 Conus betulinus | reverse complement strand
AAATCAGAAAAAATCGTGTGGGGGAGATGACTCATCCCTTGCTACATGCCTGCTAGAGAGTGACATGTTGGTGATGTTTTTCTCTCCAGTTTCACTCTCGCTGTTTGGTACTGGAGGGAGTCCCGTGAATCCTGAACGTAATATCTTCCTTTCCACTTTCTTGTTGAGAAGCTTCAGGGGCGGTCCTACCCAATACTTTGTCGAATGCTTCTGTATTAGGTCCACAAAGAAAGTGAGTAGCTTCTTTTTCTCTTCAGAGCCATTTTCTGTCACCTCGACAAGATACACGAGATGATCGTCTGCATGGTAGCTCTTTCGGTAGGGTAACTTTGTGTTGCTGAGCAGGTGGTTTTTCTTCCAGCACCTGGTGTTTCAGTGGTGTTATGTTACTATTCTGTTGCCTAGATAACTGATGAGGCTGATGGGTCAGTAGCTGATTTCTTGGTTTTGTCTTCGTGTTTCTTTCTGATGGGGATGATGACTGCTTCTCTCCATTGGTCTGGAAACTTTCCCATGTACCGTGTTAATGATCAGGAGTTTCTGTCTGGCTGTGGGTCCAAGGTTCTAATAATGTGTTTTGGGATTCATCTTTCCCTGGGGTTTTTCTTGCACTTGAGTTTCTTGATGGCTTTGTTGAAATCTGCCATGGAGCAGGTGTGTCATCCCCTAGAATGGCTTGTTTTCTGGGTTTTCAGCTTGTCGTTAATTCTCTTTGCAGACTTTCCTGGCATTCGAGAATCAGACAATGTTGTCTTTACTTCCTTCTTTGTGGAAATATGCAGGGGATCTGGCCAGCATAATGCTTACCATCTTCCTCAATGACACTTCTGCTGTATCTCACACCCAGTGTCTTCATTTAGGGTTTATCAAGGTCTACACAATTTGCTCGTGCCCTTCTCCAACTTTCAGATTGCTGGTCTTCTCAGTCCAGCTCTTCCTGATCTCTTCTTCTTATGGCGGTTGAAAGTTTTTTCACTGCTGGTGTGTTCTGGTGGGTGTCTCTACTATGGAGCTCCATATCCTCTCTGGCAGAATTTAATTCTGTATGAAGCTGTTGTAGAGTATCGCTCAAATCTGGCCTGCAATGTCTTTACTTTCCTCTGGGATGGATTGCTTGGCCATCGCCAGAGTACTGTTTTGTTTTTTGTTGTTGTTGTCGAAGCTGGTTGGATGCGTTTGATTTTCTTGTAGAGGAAGTCTTCTTTTCTGTGAATATGGTCCAGTTAGCTCGTTTAAAGTTCCAGCTTGGTTCCAAGCTGTGCTCAGTGCATCATATAGCAGAGATGGTAATGATTACGGGCATATGGTCGCTTTCTCCTGAGTGCTGACTGTTCCATGGGTGAGTCGTTGGATGCCTTCTGTAGCTATTGCCAGGTCTGGTGTTGAGCTGATCTTCCATGCTCTGGTGTAGCAGGTGGGTTTGTCGTCAGGCTGATTGATGAAAATGAGTTTGTTTCCATCATCCAGTACTCTTGTTCTTCACCACGCGAGTCCTTTTTGTTTGTAGCCCCAGCTTGGACTACGACTGTTGAAATCTCCAACCAGCAAGGTGTCTGGATGATTGCAAGTTCGCTTTGTGGGGCGCAAGAGCTGAGACAGGAGGGCTGTATCAGTCTGTGATCAGTAAGTCTCTCTGAGCAACAGCAGCTTGATGGCAGGCTATTCCATTCTTTCTTCCTTTCCTGATCTGCACAGCACCACTGCAGGGGTGGAAGTTTTAATTTCCTCCCTTGAGTCTGTCTTCACGGTCTTGGCGGAAAGACCTCATAACCTGTCATGGGGAATCGTTGAGGATCTCTCAAGTGAGTCTACTGAATGCAAATGACGTCAATGTCGTTTTTATGGGAGAAACCCCTTAAGTTCGAGCGTTACTGTTTTCTTATCTTTCAGTATTCTACCCAGCCACTGTGAGGGCAATAAGTGTCTGGTTTGTATGGTTAGTAGCTCTTCAACACTGCCTTCCCACGGCGTTCAGGCTAACAAAGACACCAGGGTTACTTGTGTTGGTCCCTTTGAGGCTGAAGGCCTGGATATGCCCCTCCCAGTTATCGCTTAGAGGGACGATGCCATGACGATAAGTGTAGTCTGACGCATAATCATATTGTTTATGCGTGTTTGTCCTGATTTATCCCCGAAACCTGTTTTCTGACCGGGGGTCTCCCCTCAGCGTAAGACTAAAAGTCCTATCCCTTTAGCACAAGGGGGTGGTTTGTTCACTTAGTGTCTTTCTCCAGGGCTTGGAAGCTTATAGCTTATTAGGTGGCTCCTGATTGCATACCTTTTCCTGTCATAGGACATATGGGGTATTCAGGTGGAGATAACAGCGTTGCCTGTCATCCTGCCCATCCTGCTAGGAATATTGCTGTTTGGTCCAATGATTGCTTATTTGACTTGGCAAGCCTGACATATCTCAGCTAACCCTCATATCTGGGATCCATCCGTTTATCCATCACCTCGAAAACCTGCCTGGTTTGGGATGTTTGCCCTGGCCCAGGTACCCTTCTCAAAATCCAGTAAATTATTTCACATTTCTAAATGAGTAAAGTTCCTGTAAAGAAAGTAAAAAACAGGAATAATAAATCGTCATATCTATGTCAATTTACAGATCGTCTATATTTAACTCAAAATCAACATGTTTAACTTCGTTTCTTGTCATAGCCTCTTACGACTTAAACTCCTGTGTCATTACAAAGACTCACAACTATGCCCTCACAACGCCTTGATGAGAAATGTTGCTGACCAGTCTGTCCTTCACTTAGTGTTGTTCTCCATACAAAAAGCACCAAGGTTTTCATGGCATGGCTCGAAATAAAGATCTCGCTCTATCCCAAACAATATGACTACTGTGTCCCAAACGAGCTAAAAAGTGGTTGACGAAACATTAATTTTAAAACATGACATAATTCAGAACACAACACAAATAAACAAATTACAAGAAGAGCTATGACATGAGAATGATAAACTATTTAGCCGAGCAGAAATCGTAGCTTCACGGGGAAGAACTTTAAGGAGCTAATGACGCAAAGGTCTTTTACAGTCTTCCAAAAACACCTTTTCGTCATAACACTCAGCAAAAGTGAAACACAGTGTCATTAGTAAAGGAGACACACAGAGAGAGAGAGAGAGAGAGAGAGAGAGAGAGAGAGAGAGAGAGAGAGAGGAGGGAGATGAGAGAGAGAGAAGAGAGAGAGAGAGAGAGATTTGGTAGGATGGGAGGGCAGAGGAGTGTTGCTTCTTTGTTATATCAGTCAGATGCTTTGCAGAAAAAAACAGAGGGATCTCCACTCATACTCACCCATGGAAATGGCCCAGAATTTTCCATTTTCTACATACAGCCATTGGTTACTACCTTGAGCACTTGCTTGATTCCTCCATTCACTCTGCAAACCAGATAATAGACATTGAAAATATAATACCATCTGGGACTCATGCATGTCCTTCTCAGATAGCTGTATGACAGGACAAATGGAGCATGTTCTAGAATTAGTCTTGCCACAGCAGCCCAACTCCACTAGTGGCAAAACCACCATCATTGGTCTGTGACTGCTAATTCAATGGAAAGCCAGCTATTCATTGCTACCTTCCGTAGTGAAGGCCACTCCTCTATTTGTCAACCCCGAGATGCCCCTAAATGAGAAAAACAAAACGCCACAAAAATTTGAAGTGCTTATGCTGTCACTCTTACAGCAGTTCATAATACAAAGAGAGTTCCCACATGAAACCTTTCTTTAGTGTTGTATTTTGCTCCAGGACAGATTGTCTTCATTTCTTTATAAACTGACTTGAACGGGAAAAATTTTATTCATGTTTTCTTTTCCTTTTCATTCTTGAAATTTTTCACATTCCTTTCAAAAATATCCTTTTGTATCTGCTACAGGAACCTATTTATCCCTGGAGACTGTGAATGGCACCATTATCATGTTGCTCAGCTTCAGTACTAGCGGTGGTTGTACAGTCTAATTTTTGAGTGGCATATCTTGTGTTGCGTTTACTTAAATGCCTTTGTCTGATTACGTTGGTGGTGATGCTGTCGTTGGCTGACTGCTCACTTCTCTTCCCTGGCACTGCTAGGTTCTCAGATAGTCATCAGTGGTGGAGGCTCCCTTTTTTTGTAATGTGGATGTAGAGAACAAAAGGAAAGACACAGAAGATAATACATTTTGAGGACCATATACATCTTTTTTTTTCCTTTTTTTTTGTTCGCTAAACAAATCTCATAGTGCATGAGGATTAGCTTAAAGGAAGAGGACTGCTCGAAGAAAACATGCACAGCCATCTTTTTATCTTCAAAATCCATGGTGGCTTGGAGGGAAGTAGCGTGGTCGATTAATTCATTTGCTCTCAATATAGGACAGGACAGATATTCAAATACGAAAATGACTAAACACAACGTTTTGCCCCTGCCGTGTGTGATTGGGTGTGTGTGTGTGTGTGTGTGGTGTGTGTGTGTGTGTGTGTGTGTGTGTGTGTGTGCTGTGTGTTAGTGTGTGTGTGTGTGTGTGTGTGTGTGTGTGTGTGGTGTGTGTGTGTGAGTGTGTGTGTGTGTATGTGTGTTCGTGTGGTGTGTGGTGTGTGTGTGTGGTGTGTGTGTGGGTGTGGTGGTGTGTGTGTGTTGTGTGTGTGAGTGTGTGCGCGTGTGTGTGTGTGGTGTGTTGATATGACTGACACATGTGTGTGTGTGTGTGTCGTTGTGTGTGTGTGGTGGTTGTGGGTGTGTGTGCTGTGATGTGTGTGTGTGTGGTGTTGTGTGTGTGTGTGTGTGTGTGTGGGTGGTGTGTGTGGTGTGTGGTGGTGGTGTGTGTGGTGTGGGCGTGCGTGGTTCGCGCAGCGCGCGCGCGCGCCCGTCGCGTGTGTGTGTGTGTGTGTGAAATTCTGTGGACGACTTTCTCATTGTGGAGATCTTATCAGTCCCTTGTTGACTGAATCCGTCCACGACCTCCAAGTCAGCCCATTGTCAGGTGCTTTTCTAATGAAGAATTGAGCTGATCAACGGGTCCGCTGACTTTTTTCTGATGCCTTCACTCACTTAACAACAGGTTGAGTGTCATAGTCAAGCATGATTCAAGAAAAACGATGTGGCTAAAACAATGTCAACAACAGGTGGTTATTGAAAGTAAATGCATATGTATCAAGAAAGAAATATGAAAAAAAAAAGTAACAAATCAACCAGTAAAAACAAAAAAAAAACACCACTGACCTTTAAGGCTGAATCGAGAGCAAAATGGTTCTGAACAACTTTGAGAACATCTTGAACCATGGCCCACTCCCCCTCCCATCAGGGATGTTAACTCTATATATACCGACAACAACCCAGCTTTAGGCCGTTGACAAGCTGTCCTCTGAACAAAACCTGGAAAGTCATCAAATTTATCAGTCCCTTAAGACAGGCCAGCCAGGACAAGCTAACATGACACACCTGAATGGCGTTAAAAAAGCCAGTATATTGATTATGAAAACTGAGATGACACGTCCATTCTCGTGTGCATGTACGTGTTGTGCGTGCGTGCGTGCGTTGCGTGTGCGCGCCCGCGCCGCACGCGCGTGCGCGCGTGGCGTGTGCATGTGTGTGCGGCCGTCGTGTGTGGTGTTGTGTGAGCGTGTGTGTGGGTGTGTGTTGTGTGTGTGTGTTGGTGGTTGTGAGTGTGTTCGGAGTGTCGACGCGCGCCAGCCGCCACTGATAACTTACTCCGTGTGATTCATGTCAGCCCTGTGTGATGGACTGGATGTCTGTGAGATCCCATGTCAGCCAATAGTCGTTGTGATTTAGCTACGACGACCAATGAACTGATCGTCGTGGCCCACAGATTTCGTTTAACGACTTTATCAGATCCACGATGGCTGGATATCACAGGACAGTCATGCTTTATCTAAACTCTTCTTCTTCCGCTTTCTCTGGTCAGGCTGGCTAAGCACAAAGTCTGGGTATGGTAGCTTGGGGCAAAGTCAGCGGCTCCCATCCCATCAGAGTGAGTCTGCCCATTCCAACACCTTTTCTTGGAGGTCCACTTCACCGGGCAACCGTCAAAAACTCCACGCCACAGGCTGTCGAAAGTGCTTGCTAACACAAACCTACATCGGGCCGCCGAATGAAAAAACATAGAGAGCAACTTCAGCTGGAATACCTAAGAAAAATCCCAAAGGCCAGGGTGTGTAGACGTTAAACACCACGCCCCTTTGACTCACAATTTAGAAAGGAGAGGGGCTAGTTACCACAAAGGACACACATTTTCAGAACCAGTAATGATTTTTATTCCTGAAAAATCTGTGATAGCATTAATTGTTGCAGTATCCTTTTCATTATTTTTTTTGTCTCACAAGAGATTAGCTTAATGAAGAACAGACACAACACTGAGATAATCTATCAGAACTTTTACATCAAAAACCTTCATCTTTCGCAAGTGATTTTACACAGTTTGAAAATGCATTTCAGAGTTTAAAATATTCAGAGTACATCGAACCACTATTGTCTGGTAAAAGGTTTTTTGCGCAAAACAAAACACAAACGAATCACGTCATACTAGAAACATTACAATTACAGAACTATTCACCATACTGCCATACACATACTGATGATCGACCAGTATACTAAGCAGCAAATCAACGAAAGCAACATAACGCTAACAATGTCTGTTTACGTCACAAGAAAATGTTAGAATGCCAGCTTAGACTAGAGACAAGTACTAAGGAATCTTCAAGCTATGTTCTGATGTTTAGGAACTTGATCAAGGAACAGGCACAGACAGTCTCCAGCGGCAGCGAAACGCATCAAGCGATCTAAAGCATCGCAAATAAATAAAATGCTGTACTGCCCGACTGCCCATGTCAGTTAGCTAGGATGATTATGAGGTTAAAGGTGAATACAGGGAACACTAATCTTTTTCTTGATGTTGCGCATATCTGTTCATTTTCTATTTCAGTTCATCCTCTATCATTAGATCGTCATATATTAACAGAACTTTATGAGAAGAAAAAAATCAATATCGAAGAAATAGAAAAATGAAAGCTGTATTTAAAAAATAATATATTCATAATTGAAATTACGACTATTATTGGTAAGTCAGAAGTAGCTAGATTACTATGAGGATCCAAAACATGAGTGTCAGGGTCTGTATCAGAAGATCTCTGTATATGAGAACTTATATGAGGAAATGTATAGACGTTTTTCGTTCATTTATTGTCTGATATCACTCGTGATGAACAGACGTTAATAAAAGAACTTAATTAATCTTAACTGAACTGAACGAAAACAAATTCTTTGAACATACAATGGCCAGGCTCCAGCTCTTGTTTCACTTTCAAAACATCCAGGGTTGTGTTTTTGTCTACTGTAAAATTCGTATATGGCAATGTTGTAAATTTTTCCCACGGATGTAGCTCCACCTCGCTTCTGCCTTTGCTGAGGAAGTCTTAGAGCGCTGGCTCTACAGAATCAGCAAAATGTTCACACAGTCAGGAGTCGTCGGTCTGATAGAACTAACGGTAGGGCGTCCCATCTGTTCAGAATGTCAGGCACGTTTGCTTAAGATTATTATTGCAGCCAACAAGAGCGTTATCGGTGTAAGTCAGCTCTGTGGTTACTGCTAGTCATGCTGGCTTAACTCAGCGAGGCTCTTCTCGTGGTGATTGCATTGAGTCAGTGCCAAAGGCTACCTGAGGGATGTCTCTAGAACACTGTATGGTCAGTGCCAAAGGCTACATGAGGGATGTCTCTAGAACACTGTATGGTCAGTGCCAAAGGCTACATGAGGGATGTCTCTAGAACACTGTATGGTCAGTGTCCAATGGCTACATGAGGGATGTCTCTAGAACACTGTATGGTCAGTGCCAATGGCAACATGAGGGATGTCTCTAGAACACTGTATGGTCAGTGCCAATGGCAACATGAGGGATGTCTCTAGAACACTGTATGGTCTGGTCTGTTTAAAACAATGGGTTGGTTACGAAGAGCTGATCATTGCAGCAATATTCAAATAGCCTTTGTCCATTTTCTTTATTTTTTTCTGATGACCAAGAGTCCAGTGCCACCGAGAAAAGAGATATAGTCAGATCCTAATCGAGCTTTAAACTCTCCTAGCAGGAGTCCAGATGTTTATGGCACTGGTCTATAGTTTCCATAAAAGAACACAGAGTGGGAGCACAGACACTCAGAATGTAACTGACCGGGGGGGGGGGGGGGGGGGGGGGAAAAGTTGAGGGACAAGACTCTTTCTGAATCGTTGGACATTACTCGAGTTCCACTGCCTTGCTGTTGAGGTTTTCCTTATCTCAATCCTTGCCAGAAAAAAAAAAAAGTTGTCTTTTCTTAGACAGCCATCTTATTGCAGTCTGGTCTCCTGGAATGTGGTAACTTTAGCACAGAATAGATGATGGTTGTGTTCTCAATGCCGTCAATCGTGTGTAGGTGATCGGACATTCAATGTTGGCAGATTCTTTCTCTTTAATAATTTCTTGTTTGGTGTGGAGTTTTGAGTCCGCATCTCAAATTTGCTCTGGGCACCAGACACCAATAGCAGGAGACTGTGGTTCATCAGGATATTACTAGCTGAGGTCTGCGCAGTTTGAAGGAGGCAAATAGCTGACTGACTGACAGCACTAATCGGCCCATTATCAGAGACAAAAATAGCACTTCAATCCCTTGCCATTTGAAGTACATTTCTCACTGATAGCTGCTGTCTTCCGAGGATATTCTGACGCTTCAAGCATAGGCACTGAAGTAGCTTACCAAGGGGACCTGCCAGGGCACAGTGTTTGGATATTCTAGGTTGTCCTGCTTGACCCCACTAGTGGGGTCCAAATGAGTGCAGATGTTTTGTTTTGTACGAACTTTTAGCTTTAAGAGGTGGTGAACAGGTAGCATGCGCCCTGTCTATCCGCCTTGATAATCCATTTCGGTCTCTTTCTCCAAAGAGGCATCGGGACCCTTTTCCCCAACGGATGGACCATAATTATTAGTCGCTTGGGCATCCACATACTATAGTCTTCTCGCTCATTCCAGATACTGGATGGGTGTATGATATATTTGCCTTCTTTTCTCGATGGGCTATATATAAAAGCTTACAAGCTCCATTCACCATCTAATATTTTGCGGTACTCACACAGAAAGAGAGACCTTTCCTCTCTCCTCTCTCTCTCTCTCTCTCTCTCTCTCTCTCTCTCTCTCTCTCTCTCTCTCTCTCTCTGCAAACAGGAGTAAAACCGTTTGTTTCAGAGGGTCCAAATGGTATATTTTCTTCTTCTGGGAAAGCTTCACTGTACATGGACTTCTCGCCTGACCCTTTAGCAAAACAGGGGAAAAAAACAATAGGAAAACAGGAAAAAAATATCAGGAAGGGATACTTCTTCCTCTTTTCTGACTAACAAACCTCACCTTGATATTCCAAGCAAGAAAGAAGAGGCAAGAAATCATGTCTAGCCAGATGCCATAGGTACTACTGGATTAGAAGGCATAATGATTTCTCTCACATACATGCAGATAAAAAAACTCACGTGCCTGAATCCAGAAACACTTGAGATATGGGCAGTCGCCGCTTCAGGCGCTCTGGAAAACAGAAGCTATCAAACATACTGAAGGCAGATATCCGGCGTTCGGAAACACCCTTCACAGGTCACAACTTTTGGAACCTCTGAGTAACAGAGGCTAACATATCTTCTCTCAGCCAACGATACTGAAAGATATCTAATCAAAGTTGAGCAGACTAAAAAAACAGAAATATAATACACACACACACACCCACACACACACAAACACACACACACACACACACCACACACACACACACACACACACACACACAATGCATGCAATTTCACATTTATGCATGCATTCAAAATAAGCACGAACATGATTAAGCTAGAGATTGATTTCAGATGTGCGCAATAAGACATAAATCATTTTGTTCGTCAACGATAAGACATCATGTGTACAAACCAGAGAAAACCATATTATTTTGATAACTATAGATCATGCGATTTCTGGCCAGTGTGCAGGTGCACACACACA
>JADBJO010031762.1:0-10764 GCA_016801955.1 Conus betulinus | reverse complement strand
TCATGCTTAGTTAGTCCCTTAGTGGGGTAAGGGCCGATGAGAAAAACTCCATTTTTTTCCAAAGCACATGAAGAATGAAGAAACAAAGTCAAATGAAATGACGGCTGGTTTACGGTCTCTACAGCTGCTTTGAATCTTAAAAAAAAAAAATGTCATGGCCATTCTTCTCACCTTCTTTCTCCCCTCCCCTCCCCACCTCTCTCTCTCTCTCTCTCTCTCTCTCTCTCTCTCTCTCTCTCTCTCTCTCTCTCCTTTTCCTGTTTATCTGTTTTACTCTCTCACCCAATATCATCACAATCGCATTCATCCTATTTGTGTCACGTAGACAACAGACTGCTCAACAGCGAAACCACGCACTTCTACGCATTGCACAACGAAACGAACTCGTTGCACTGATGAAAAGACGCCATGAATCATCCACCAAGCCCCCATCTAGATGTTCAACTGGAGAGATGAACGAGGTGAACGTTCCCCCATGAAGAGGAAATCATGTAAACCAACATCGGTTGAATGAACTACCACCACAATTGTAAACTGGACACTAATCATGCTTGGCGTAATTCGCATGTTTACAGTGCAAAATTGGAAACAGCGGATATGGCATGTAAAAAAAAAAAAAAAAACAACCAAAAAAAAAAAAACAGCAACAACAACATAAAAGCACACGCATCACATGCATGCCTATTCTCTCTCTCTCTCTCTCTCTCTCTCTCTCTCTCTCTCTCTCTCTCTCTCTCTCTCTCTCTCTCTCTCGCATCAAACATGCATCCCACAAACCAAAGCACATGTAGATGTGTGCATATGCATGCCCTTACACATTCCCCCAAACCCACAAACACACACACTCTCTCTCTCTCTCTCTCTCTCTCTCTCTCTCTCTCTCTCTCTCTCTTCCCCCCGCCCCTTCTTCAGCTCTTTCCAGTTATTCCAAATAAAAGACAGAAGAAAGAAATGACTGTACGACACAATGATTGGTTTACCATAATCTACCGCTCTTTCAATCTTCTCAAATTGGATGATGGCAACTTTCCTCGTTTTCTTTCTCGCTTTTTTTTTTTTTTTTTCTTTTTTTTTTTTTTCTTTGTCAGTTTTGCTCCCTCGCTTACCATCATCATCGCCGTTGAATTCATCCTATCCGTGTCACGACAATAAGTGGCAACTCAAAAGAAAGGGGGATTTGTTTTTTTTATGAGAGAGAGAGAGAGAGAGAGAGAGAGAGAGAGAGAGAGAGAGAGAGAGAGAGAGAGAGACAGAGAGACAGAGAGAGAGAGAGAGAGAAGAGAAAAGAAAGAAAAAAAAGCATCCCCCTCCCCCCCCCCCCCCCCCCAAAAAAAAAAAGTCAAAAAGTAAAATAAAATAAGCAAATAAGCAAATTAAAACAAACAATAACAAAAACAAAAACAACAAAAAAAAACATACAGAGAACCATACAGAACAACCAAACGAAACCCCACGCCCTCCTACACATTGCATTAGCGTTCCACACTCCTTGCTGTGACTCAGGAAAAGTGACGAATTATTACGAAGCCCCCATCAGATGTTACATTGGAGACTTAAACGACATGGACGTTTCGTTGAGCAGAGAAAAGACGGACACTAACATTGGTGCTGTGACCCTCATCAGATGTTACATTGGAGAGTTGGACGACATGAACGTTTCGTTGAGCAGAGAAAAGACGGAAACTAACATTGGTGCTGTGACCCTCATCAGATGTTACATTGGAGAGTTGGACGACATGCTGTACAGGTGCCGTGTTGTTTGCAAAGCGAAGAAGATTGCGTGTGACCAGACCCACGTTCTTGCAATCAGTATGACCTTCTTCAGTCAGGACGAAGATATCGATCGGTTAAATGCAGAAGTGTCAGATTTAAACAAAAAGTTTTTTCCCCTGCCCATGATTTTTTATGAACCGAGGAGATGTTTAATTGAAATCCAAATTCCTTTTATATGAATGTATGTCATATGTGAGAAAATGGGTAATGTGACAAAATTATTGTTTATTTGCTGTGAATGTGTGCGACCACAAATTAATTTCTCAAATTGAGATAATAAAGTTTACTTGACTTGACTTGTCTTGACTTGATGAACGTTTCGTTGAGCAGAGAGAAAAGACGGAAACTACCATTGGTGCTGTGATCTCCATCACAATTGCAAACTGGGGACTAACAGTGCATGCTAAATTCCCATATTTCACATTGAAAACAAGCAAAGTTAAAAAACGGCGAATGCTGCATATTTGAATAAACACACACAGAAACCCCCATAAAAACATATACGCTCACATACTCTCTCTCTCTCTCTCTCTCTCTCTCTCTCTCTCTCTCTCTCTCTCTCTGTACATATGTAAATATATATATATATATATATATATATATATATACATACATACATACATACATACATATATATATACACATACATACATATACATATATACATGCATGCATACATACATAGATACATAGATATATATATATATATATATATATATTTTGGAGACTTAAAGACAAAAAAAAAGAAAAATATAACATATCCTGGAAAATCATAAAAAGGGCATCACCATACAATAACATTTCGAAAAGATGCAACCTATGTCCAACAGAAAAATGGTTAATACTATGCAAACCACACTTAGCAACTCTAAATACTAAAGTAGAAATAGTAAAACAACTGCAGGCACAAATGGAAATCATTGTCAGCAAACACACCCTGAACTGTAAACAACCTGAAAACCGAACAACACGTGCAGCCAATCCGCACGTGCAAACAGTAACATTGAGCCATGTAACACCGGCAGTAGGCGACCCAAAACCATCCTGAGGAGAGCCAGCGCTCGAAACAGATCTGTTGATTTTAAAAGTTCCTTTTACCATCCTATTTTTAACACACACACACACACACACACACACACACACACACACACATATATATATATATATATATATATATATATATATATATATATATATATATATATATATAAAATACCACTAAAATGCCTAATAACATTCTTAAAATGCTCGACCCCTTGGGGAGCAACATCTGTTAAAAACAGAATGGTAAAAGGAAGTTTTTTTAAAAATCGACAGCTCTGTTTCGAGCGCTGGCTCTCGTCAGGATGGTTTTGGGTTGTCTACTGCCGGTGTTATATGGCCCAAATGTCACTGTTTACACGTGCGGATTGGCTGCACGTGTTTTGGTTTTCAGGTTGTTTACAGTTCAGGGTGCGTTTGCCCCCTGCGTGTGTGTGTGTGTGTGTGTGTGTGTGTGTGTGTGTGTGTGTGTGTGTGTGTGTGTGCGTGATATCACTCCTTCAGTTATGGGGAGAAAAATTGTATCGCGAGATTATTAAAAGAAGTTCGAGAGCGCGTGGCGATTAGAAAGTAATGATTTTCAGCCATAATGATCCGACAGGAAAGGCAAACACGCGTTACAAAAATAAATAAATAAATAAACACAATATGAATGTAAAGAAACAAATAGACATTAATACACACACACACACACACACACACACACACACACACACACACACACACACACACGTGGAACATCTGAGTGTTGTCAGAAGGGCCTGATAATGAATCAGAGAGGAAACAATGTTGCTGGCTTCCTGGGACCATTTCAAACTGCTGTGTCACCTGTGTCAGGATGGGGAAGGATCTATTTCAAACTGCTGTGTCACCTGTGTCAGGATGGGCAAGGATCCATTTCAAACTGCTGTTTCACCTGTGTCAGGATGGGCAAGGATCCATTTCAAACTGCTGTGTCACCTGTGTCGGGATGGGCAGGGATCCATTTCAAACTGCTGTGTCACCTGTGTCGGGATGGGCAAGGATCCATTTCCGTGGCCCACATAGAAGTCCTAGGAATCTGCCCTCCAAAGGAAAAGTTCTCTTCAGCTTGTCTGCCGTTTTGTGTCTGCTGTGCTTTCCCTGAGGCTGTTTGATGCTTGGCTCCGTTATCTGCTCTTTTCTCTTGTGTCCTTCAACATCTCTCTCTCTCTCTCTCTCTCTCTCTCTCTCTCTCTCTCTCTCTCTCTCTCTCTCTCTCTCTCTCTCTCTCTCTCTCTTGCTCGGTGACTTTATGTCTCATCATTTTGAAGAAATAAGTGAAAAGCTTCCTTCCGACTTCCCAACACGAGTGTATACTTACGTGGTTGCAGATGAGTGTGTGTGTGTGTGTGTGTGTGTGTGTGTGTGTGTGTGTGTGTGTGTGTGTTGTTCTTTGTAACACTTTTTTGTCTTGCTGGCAACCTTTAACGGAAGCTGCTTCTGAATTGTCACATGTTTCTGCCATTCTCTGGGCGGTCTATGAACCAACATTTCTTCGCAGACACGAGCAAGACGAAGACAAAAACTGTTCCTGGCAGAGCTGTTACTGGCTTTAAAGGGATAGAGAGAAGACCAAATGATATGAGGAGGTATAAAAAAAAAACACTTCCAAGCTTCAGCTAACATCTCCTAGGAAGCCTGTCAATAAGGTTGTAGACAGAATAACCTTTCCTCTTGTCTGGTAACAGTCCGGCTGCATTGTGAACTGAGTCATAGTTTGAGTCTGGACATTAACTGTGTAAAATGGACAACAGAGAGAGAGAGAGAGAGAGAGAGAGAGAGAGAGAGAGAGAGGAGAGCAGGAGAGAATTAGACAGAGGCAGACAGATGGATAGACAGACAGACACATTGAGAGAACTGATTTAAATGGAGAGAGAGAGAGAGAGAGAGAGAGAGAGAGAGGAGAGAGAGGAGAGAGAGAGAGAGAGAGAGAGAGAGAGAGAGACAGACAGAGACAGAGAGAGAGAGACAGACAGAGACAGAGAGAGAGAGAGAGAGAGAGAGAGAGAGAGAGAGAGAGAGATTTGAGAGAGGGAGAGAGAGAGAGGAGGGAGGGAGGAGGAAGGGTGGGGGGGAGGAAGAGCGCACTAAACTCCCAATTTCAAATTGTCTTTTGACAGGACACATGATATTCAGAGCCACACTTTGCGCGTGATAGCTCAGCCCCCCAGGACAAGTTTCATTGCTTTGTTTTGTTTGAAGGTCAGATAAAAAAGAGGGATTCCCTCCTTCTGCGCATGTCTTGAATAACCACAAACGTCGTGCCGTCTGCTTTACAGATGCGGAGGTTCTTGTCCTCTTGCAGGCCATTAGAGATGACCGACAAGTTCTGTTGTGTAGGATAAATACTAGCAACATGATCCGTAAAAAACAATGAAGCGTGGGCGAGAGTTGCAGCTGATGTGTCAGCCTTGGGCGTAGCGTTGCGCACAGTGACGGGGGTGCGCAACAAATGGAGAGATTTAAAGGAGGTGTTGTGGCAGAAGGCTGCTGCTTCGAAGACTGGGGAAGAGACGGGAAGGAGCAGCACTTACCCCAGGTCATTTGGGAACTATCATACCTTGCCCATGATACACTGAGAACCGACGGAAGAGGCCCAGCGAACGTGAGATAGGCCATGAAGGGCAGTGACTTCTTTCTTAGGCCATGGAGAGCAGTGTCTTCTGCCCAATACGTCGTTTAGGATCTGTGAATGTTGAGCTTGGCCTGGTTCTTAGCAACAAAGCTGGATTATCAGTAAAAGCGCTCAAAGAGATATGACAGGTCTGGTGCCCTTTCCCCTCCATTCCCTAAAGTCCCCTACCTTGCGACCCCCCCCCCCCCCCCCCCCCCCATTTCCCCCACTTGAAAACAGAACAGCATCTCTCCTCACTAACTTCCAACTCATTCCTTTCGTTCCTTCGTTCCTTCTCTTCTCTCTCTCTCTCTCTCTCTCTCTCTCTCTCTCTCTCTCTCTCTCTCTATCTATCTCTATCTCTCTCTCTATCTCTCCAAAGGAGTGTAGGTCTTGAGACTTGGAAGACAAAGGAAGAACAAAACATTGTTAGTATGACAGTTTAGCCCAGTCAAAATGGCCAAAAAAAAACAGAGCCTTGCTGGCTTCCTGATACCGTTTCCAACTGCTATTTGACCTGTGTCAGAAGGCAGAATGATCCATTACCGCCACTGAAAATACAAGTAATAGGAAACTTCCCTCAGAAAGAATCCAGCATTCTGTTCATTGCGATTCTTGTTCTCTTTTTGTGGTTGTATAGGCTTTGGTGAATTACTTGCATCTTGTCTCGTCCCTCTGTGTGTGTGTGTGTGTGTGTGTGTGTGTTGTGTGTGTGTGTGTGTGTGTGTGTGTGTGAACACTCGTAAATATGCATATGTGTGTGTATGCAGTTTGCAGATGTGCAAGAATGTGTGTGTGTGTGTGTGTGTGTGTGTGTGTGTGTGTGTGTGTGTGTGTGTGTGTGTGTGTGCGTGCATGTGATGATGCCAAATCTCTTCCACGCACACGCGTGTTGAGAGATAGAGGAGAGCACACCTCTTCTGGTAAATGCAAGGCCAACACTGCCGTCATTCCGAATCACTAACTCAGCGCCTCAAAACCCATAATGAACTGACTGCTTCCAAAAAGAAAAGCAAGGAAAGAAAGAAGAAAACTAAAAAACTAAAACTAATTGATAATGGACAGGCACACTGTCAGGTTGGTCTTTCAGAAAGGGGACTGACGTTAAAACCATTGTACAGCTGAAGGTGATGGGTACCAAAGTGGAGGGAGGCTTGATGTGCCGTTAAGAAATCAATGCCTAAAATCAAGGACAAGTCAAATGAACCAGAACAATGAATGACTGTGAAACATGCAGACTGAAAAGTTTGAGGGGCAGTTCAATTTTTCCTAGGACTCTAACGGGCTGTCCACCGACTCCCTTGATGAAGGTCAGGGGGCAGGGCTGCAGGCTGCTGACTAGTTTGTCTTCAACTAAACCATTTGCAATCTGGCTACTAACACAGGAGACATCAGCACCTGTATCTACCAGACTGGTGTAGGCTTGTTCGTGATATAGACTCTAATCTTACGACACTTAGAGAATGACCTAATGTGTGGGATGGGTTCAGAGTCATGATTTTTTTGTTCTTCTCATGGCAACAAATCCTGGCTTTGGAAGTCATGAGGGGAAACCCCTATCTGCTACTGCTGCGCCTAAAGCAAACGGCGGCGATGTGACCGATGACGTGGCAATGATGCACCTTGCATCACGAAACCGACACGTGTGTCGCGCATGAGCGCCTCCACCTGAACGGCAAGGCGTCTGCTGCCGCGCAAAGGCTGGACGAACGTTTCTGTGACCAGCGGGCTGGTTGAATGAGCGTGGGTGGGCGGTGCCGTTATCCCCAGGGTCAAAGCGCGCGCTGTGTGGCGAGGCTCTGTTGGGGGTCAACACATGTGGCCTGTGTTGCGGTCTGTGTGTGGCGTGAAACCGGGTATTCCCGCGAGCCGAGTTCATTCTCTGTATGTCAGTCGTCAGGGCTCCTATTTGCCCAGTGAGTGAGGCCAGTGCCACCTCTACTTTGTCTGTGGCTGGAGAGTCCTGAAAGACAGATGCGGTCAGGGCCAAGTCAAGGGCTTGTTGGAGAGACTGGGGCGAACGCAGCATAACAAATTTTGAAATGGATGGAAGGAGGCCATTGACAATAGTTTCCCATGACATCTTTGGGGGGGGTTTTGTCTAGCTGTTGTCCCTGTCGCGTCATCGACGCAAAGAACTCTTCTACTGTCTCATGGGGTAGTTGCCGACGGTCGTTAAACTGTTTCAACCGAATCCATCGCGTGGATTCATGAGGCGTAAAGCGCCTGATCAGAGCATCACACAGTCCTTGATACGTGTGCAAGTCAGGGACTGACAGGTCTAATCCATCCAGCCACAACTGCGCCTGGTCCTTCATGAACAGGGGGAGGATCGCTCTTTTACTGTCCTCCTGCCAGCCTTGTAGTAGGGCATATCTGTCAAAAGTGTTCAGCCAGGAAGCAATGTCCTGCGTTGGTCTGCCCAGTAAAAGGATCAGGCATTAACTGATGGGGCAGGTGAAGGGTGGAAGTTGGGGGGTGGGCGTTTCGTCCTAGACTGTCTCCGGTAATGATAGGCTGACTGTGAGCACTGGACGGAAGAGGGTGAGAATGGTAGGAGGTAGTACTAACAGGGGCATGGGTTGCATTGTCGGTCAGTGATGATGTGTAGCTGAGAGAGAGATGAGACCTGGGGCGTGGGAAGGGAGTGGGAGGATGAAGCGTCATCGACGCAAAGAATGTGAGGAGGGGATCTCATGGTCACGATCCAGCAGATGTCGGACTTACGCAGTAGCCCAACGCGCTGGTCGGACCTTGTTGGTAGAAATTCGACAATACGTCGCCGTGATGGATGGTCTCATATGTGAAACGTTTTTCTTTCTAGTATGAATGAGGATGGGGATGACGAAGATGATGCGATAAGGTTCCATTCTAGTGTGACACCATGACAGGGTTGTGCTGCGCCCTTCCTTCTAGGGAATGTCCAGGATTCAGCCAGGGCTGCAGTGGCAGCTATGGTTGTTTTATGTTTCTTCATCATCATTTTTTTTTTATTAATGATCTATTCGTTGTCAAGCTTTGGTTTGGTTATATATTCATTTATTTATAGCATTTTAGTAAATAAATTCATTCACTCATTCACTTATTCTAACTTTTATCCATTCGTTTATTTTTCGCATTTCCGTCAAATGGATTATCAATGGTCCATCAATCATTTTATTCATTTATGTATTCATATCAAGGATCACATCTTTAGTGGGATCGGGTTGGTTTTTTCGTATTTTCATTTTGAATACACCTGTTGTATCCACACACATTTTTATAACAGTTTACTCATGTACATGAAAACTGATTTTGCATCATTTATTTAGTTCTTAATTTATTCGATTACCGACCTATCTATTCAATTTCTTTCATTAGGGCAATAATTATTCACGTACATCTTTCATTTATCCAATGCTTTATTTCATTCCTAGTTTGTCTAGTCGGCTGACTTTTTTTCAGTAAAGGATTCCATCACAAAAAGGAAGGAGAAGAAAAAGTATAATTTTGTTGGGCAAATTACAGTCACCAACCTCCCACCATGAAGTGATCATCTACCAAGAATGATATTAGCTGAGCGCTATATGATTTGGTGAGTCAAGCGTGAATATGGCTGCCGAGTGCTTTTAATATGGGAAAGGAAACAAATCGCATTTCATGGTTTAGCAGTAAGAGAAAAGCTGATAGTCGCTCTTTCCACAGATCACTGTTGTGAAAACACACCAGTGCAGGTGAGACCCCTGCACAGAGAGAGTCACCGTGTATTGTCTTTCCTCTTCAGTAGGACAATTCTGCAACAGGGTCAGTATGGAAAACTCTTTCAATCCACCGATCAACAACATTGGAGTTTAATACCAAGGTGGCACTTACAGAAACTAGCCAAACAGAACACTATTTTTCATATTAACTGTAGAGCACACGACGTGAAAGGAATATAGATAGAGTCGACAACGAGTTCTGGAAAGAAGTCTTAATTACCTATTTGAACTCCAAGCAGATTGTGAAACAAGGAGAACTGAAGAGCTCTGAGTTTCAGAATCAATTACTGTTTAACAATTCACTTATAACATACAGGAACAAAACATTATTTTTTAAAACCTGGTACAGGAAAGGAATGGAGAAGGTGAAAGATGTAATGCATCATACTGAAAACAGATTACTTACACTACTTACACTAAACATTGTTGAAGAAAACAGGGCAAACGTAATACTGGAATATAATACCCTCGTTAATGCTATTCCACGGACCTGGCTACAGTGGAGACATAGAGGTGAACAACAGAATGAAACTCGGCAGTGCGACGCAAGTCGCTATAACACAAAGCCGAAAAAACATTAAGAAAATCTTACAAACTGGAAACCCGGAGGTCCCATGTTCTTTTCACTTTTGGGAGGAGAAAACTTGGTTTCGAACTCAATAGTTCAACATGGTCCAGAGCTAAAGAAATCACTAAAGAAACAAGGCTAGAGAGTTTTGCACTGGAAAATCCATAATATATATCCAACAAATATTATTCTAAATAAAATGAAGGTAAAAGATTGTAACAAGTGTTCTTACTGCCCTGAGGCTGTGGACTATGTTGAACATTTTTTCTGTGAATGCCCAATTGTAAACCATTTTTGGACTTTTATTGAAAAGAAAATCCATTCACAAATAAATACTCCCCTGAAATTATCAATACGAGATATATTATTTGGTGTCAGTAAAATGCAATATAATAAGGAACATTATAAGTACATAAACTACCTCATTCTAATTGGGAAAATGTGTGTATAAGCATTTAAAAAAAAACTGAATCCGCTTTATCTCTGCAGTCCATCTTTGAAAGAGAAATGAACGTGAGAAACTTATGCAGATCTTAACCCCCGCTGCCCCCCTTTCCCCCCCTCTCTCTCTCTCTCTTTCTCTCCTCCTCTCTCTCTCTATCTCTCTCTTTCTCTTTGTCTCTCTCTGGGTTTGTTTGTGTGTTCCTCTATCTGTCTCTATCTGTCTCTGTGTTTTCCCCCCCCCCCCCCCCCCCCCCCCTACTCCTTTCATGCGCCCCCTTGTACCTCCCTTCTCTTTGTGTATGAATGTCTCTTTTTGGTGGTGCAAGCAGTGATTATTATTTGTTTACAATGTCTGGCGGTCTGACTGCTCTCTATCTCTTAGTTTACATATACATATGTGTGTAACAGCCTTTATTCTTTATTGAAACGATGTATTTTGTTTGAAATGTCAAACGGAACAGTATGGGAATGCCCGAGCGCTTAACGTTAAAACATTTATGAGTCCAGAAATCGTTTTAACAATTGTCGATAATAGAAATGACAGCGGGAAGGTGTGGGGGGAG
>JADBJO010031761.1:0-16411 GCA_016801955.1 Conus betulinus | reverse complement strand
GTGATCTGCGTAGCGTGCGGCGGTGCGTGCCGTGCGTGCGTGCGTGGGGTGTGTGTGTGTGTGTGTGTGATAATCTTATTTCGTCAGTTGTGTGTGTGTGTGTGTGTGTGTGTGTGTGTGGGTGTGTGTGTGTGTGTGTCTCTCAATCGTTCGCAGTCCATTGACCTTTGAGATGGCGTTTGATTCTGTTCACAGGCCTTCTCTTTGGTCTATCAGTCAAAGGCTACTGGCTCATGGACAATGTGTTAACATGTGCAAGAAGTATACACATCTTACGGTAAAATGGATCAAGAGCCAGGAGTACATGTGTAGGTAGGCCGGGTGGCTACATTGGGGTGCTTCTGGTACCAAGTCCCAGAGGCTCTCATTTGAAAGACAGCACGGAAGAGAAGGGGTTAGTTACCGCCAAGGACATAGACAAAACAAGGCACAGGACAAGACACAATGCATTTCGACCTCTTGGGTCTTCTTCAGGCAAAAAGCAAGTAACAAAAGCAGAGCACGAGAAACCACTTACCTGGTCGTGTTGGAGCAAAACCAAACAAAATTTCCATAACTGGTTGACTATATTTATTTCATATTGCTATAAGACGCTTTAGTGTTTATTGCTCAGTATACAGGTTCTCTCACTAAAGAGGGAAGCAGGAAATGGGGTAAGAGAGATGGCGCCCTCGTCCCTCCTCCCCTCCCCCCCCCTCCCCCATTCCAACCTTAGGTACAACAGAGGGGTGGAGAGTGTATGTGTGTGTGGGGGATGGGGGGGGGGGGAACGGGGGGGGGGGGGGGGGGGGGGCATCCATCTTTCTTACCCCATTTCCTGCTGATATACAAGACAGTGTGTGTGACAACAGAAACCACAGGAAGGCCACACACACACACACACACACACACACACACCACACACACACCTCTCTCTCTCTCTCTCTCTCTCTCTCTCTTCTTTTCTGACTTAGTATCATTGACGGGAGCCTCTGGGGCAGGGGCAGAAAAAAAAAAAAAAAAAAAAACTTGTTGCGTTCATCAATATTGACCAAGCAGGAACGCTCGCTGCCCCATGTGTCTAGTAAGACAGCATTCACTTGCAGATTGCCCCTTTAGTCAGCATGTATTATCAGGCACAGGAAGAGTAAATGGGGAGAGACCCTCCTCAAAGTTTGCGTGCGCGTGTGTGTACATGCACGCACACGCACACACCTACCTGCGTACATACATATGCACATAGTCACGTATGAACCTACAACTGTTCACACACACACACACACACACACACACACACACACACACACACACACACACACACATACTGACTGCCTGCGACTTGATGGCACGTGTATTTTCCAGAACTTACCAGGTCTTGTTTGTTTTGTTAATTCATTGATGATTAGTCCAGTGGCCCTTTTTTTTTTTTTGTAACAAAGTGTGTTCCTACATATATGAGCGCTTAATATCTTGGTTTTACCAGATATCCTGTATTCCTTTTTATACTTGCTTTGGGCTAATGTTAATGTAAACAATTTTAGTATGAATCACTATAAATTATATAGCCAACTGCTCGTAAGAAATCTCTTATCGATCTGTTATCACACACACACACACACACACACACACACACACACGCGCGCGCGCACGCACGCACGCACACACACACGCGCGCGCATACATACACACGCTATTTCCCTAACTCTGTCTAAAATCACTTTATGTGAATAGACGTTAAATTGAAGAAACACACACACACACACACACACACACACACACACACTCACACACACACTCACACACACACGCACACACACACGCGCGCGCACACACACACACACACACACACACACACACACACACACACACACACAAGACAGACAAAAAAAAAAAAAGATACATACCTTTGTGCCAGTCGGTGCGCATCCTCTTTTAAAGTCCAGTTTCTATCAACTGACCCGAATGCAAACTTAGTCGTGAGATTTGCTTGTTACGTCAATGGTCGAGTGACAGTGGGGGGAAAAAAAAACGTGGACTGTTGCGAGTACGCTTTACATGCGCTCAGCTTTGTAAGTAGGGCTGCAGGTGTATAGGCTGTCTTCTCCCTGTCTGTACTGCCCGATGGAATGAAAAGACTGGATTACACTATTGTTCTCTCTCTCTCTCTCTCTCTCTCTCTCTCTCTCTCTCTCTCTCTCTCACACACACACACACACACACACACCCACACACACACACACACACACACACACACACAAATATACACACACACCTACTTCTTGCACATGTAACACATTGTCCATGAGCCAGTAGCCTTTGACAGATAGACCAAAGAGAAGGTCTGTGTGAACAGAATCAAACGCCATTTCCAAATTCAATGTTCAGCGAACGATTGAGAGAGACAGCGACAACGACAGAGACAGAGGCAGACAGACAGAGACAGAATGGCAGAGGTACTGAGACAGAAATAATGAGACACGCACGCATGCAGACACATGTGCGCACGCGCATGCAGAGACAGACAGACAGACAGACAAACAGAATGACAGAGAGACTGAGACAGAAACTGTGAGACAGAAACAGATATGTGAGTGGTAGAGAGAATGAGGTAGGGGTGTGTGTGTGTGTGGGTGTGTGTGTGTGTGTGTGTGTGTATGTGCGCGCGCGCGCGCGCGCGAGCGCACCCATGCGTGTATAATGCGTGTAAGGTAGGACAGAGAGAGAGAGAGAGAGAGAGAGAGACAGACAGACAGACAGACAGACAGACAGACAGATGGCCAATGATATCCTTCCAAAGAAAGCCGACGGGAGGTGCTTAAACTTCTGCATTCGGTTCGCTAACTTTGCATACGGGGCAGAAATTCGACACTGATTGTCCCGAACCTGTTCAGTGAAGGATAATTAACGGCAGTAACAGTCGACTGCCATGGAGCCATCTGGATGGTGTAGGTTACATGACATCTGGGAAATGTATGCCATGCAGACGCTAACGAGTGCATCTTAATCACCAATCAATTGGGGGGGGGGGGGGGGGGGGGGTGGCATTAAGCAAGCTGTGCAGGTAAACACGCTGTGTATGGAATGAGTGGCTGGCCATAAACATTGGTTTCACCATGTCATAAGCTCCACAGGTTTTATCTCCCTTTCTCCCTCTGTCCTCCCCTCCCCCCACCCCACCCTCCTTTACCCCATCCTCTCTCTCTCTCTCTCTCTCTCTCTGCCTGTTTTTTTGTTGTTGTTGTTTGTTTGTTTTGTTGTTTGTTTGTTTTTTTTATCAATGAGCTGGCTAATGGTTTGTCAAGAAGAGGTAAGCACGGTACACTCATGGGACAACAGTCTGTCCCCTGTCGGCACTGCCGGCGCTGACTACCTACAGGCACCTGTTGCTGAAAACTTATTATTCTTACCTTTAGGCTGACTTTACTTGCTAGTACTTGGTAATCTGGACCTTCCGACACAAAACATGCCGACAGCGTCTCGGGTTGAGAGTCTTACAGGAGAGTGGAGGGTTGGCAATAGTCGGCTGATTCCAGCAAGTGGTGGGTGCACAGCGCAGATCTGCGACAGTACTGATGCGGCGATTTTTGTTTGTTTGTTTGTTTGTTTTTGTTTTTTTTTTTTTTTTTTTTTTTTTTCTCACAACGGGAGTCTTGAGGACTTGCAACACGTTCTGGATCGGATTTAGATCTGGACTTTGAGGGGGGCAAGAAAAACATGGAAACTCTGTGCTGTCGCTTCCAGGTCTCGGTGTGAGCGAGTGGTAAACAGTGGCGTTGTCTTCTTGCAGGTACCAACGTTTGTTTGGGTAGTAAACGTTTTTTTTTTTTTTTCAGCACATCAGTGTACTTCTGACTGTTCATACTGCCTTCCACGAACACCAGTGGTCCAACTCTGGCATACGAAATGGATCCCCACTCCATCAATTTCAGTGAAGTCTTCGGGCCAAGATGGACGCTGCACAGAGAAAGCACTGACCACTTCTCTTCGACTTTCCTCCATAGTTTTACACTTCCATTGGGTTTGATCACAATGGTCATTTCATCACTGAAAATAACATTTTCCCACTGATCGTTCACAGTCCAGTGAAGTTCACTCCTACAGTACTGCAGCCGCTTCTTTCTGTTCACTTCCTTGATGACTAGTTTCTTCACTGGGGGATGCTTTGAATAGCCAAGTCCATGCAAAAATGCTTGATCGTCTTTTGGCTGACTTCAACCGAGTCTGATGCACGGAATGCGGCTGAATTTCAGAAACTGTGGCAGATCTGTCCCGTTTTACGATCTTTGACAGTGCAGACACGCACCTGTTTGTGAACACGACCTACCACTCCTAGGTTTGTTTTCTACTCTTTTTTTTCTCTGTCACAAAATATAGCGCTTGTAAACTTTTCCAACGGTTGACCTGTTCAAGTTCAACACATCTGCCACCTCAAACACCCTAAGCCCCTGGTCTATCAACGACACAATGTATTTTTTCGTCTCCTCTGTGAGCTGTTTGTTTGTCAATGCCATGCCAGATCTAACAGCAAACCGCAAGCACCCAAACGACAGTTCCACGATTTTCTTAACTTCACACAAAAGAGTACACTTGTGAAAATGACGTCAGTGGTTTTTCGGTACACAACATGTCACCAACGCTGAAATATTGGCTAGACAATGTAGTGGAAACAACCACTTCAAATCTGTCCGCCATTAGAGGGGACAAACGTGTGTCCCTTTAACTGTCTTCAGCTTACTCCAGGTGCCATAGAAACGTGTTTATTACTGTTTGTTAATGATGTTATTCTACTGCCCGACTCAGTCACTGGCCTTCAGAATCATCTCTGTAGACTGAAAGTTGAAGCAGACTGTTTAGAAACGTGTTTATTCAATGATGTTATTCTACTGCCCGACTCAGTCACTGGCCTTCAGAATCAACTCTGTAGACTGAAAGTTGAAGCAGACCGTTTATGCTTGACAGTCAATCTAAAAAAAAAACATTATAGTGTACAGAAAAGGCAGGCATAGATCGGCTCGAGTTTTATGGAAATGATAAATTTAAAATAACAAATTCATGTAGATATCTTGGAATATATTTTACAACAAAACTGAGTATTACTACTGCTTTGTCTGAGGCTTGTAGGAAAGGAAAAAGGGGGTCAGTGAGATGTTAAAATCACTAAGAAGGTTAAATACAGTAGAATTACAGTTATTTCTGAAATTGTTTGAGACATGGATTGAACCAACTGTGATCTACGTAGCCAACAGTTTCGGGTCTTGAGAAAGAAAGTTATCTCATAGAAACTGTAGATACATTTGGCTTTAAAAAGTATTTCTGAACGTTCCCCCTGATCGCTCAAACTGGTCTACAGAGAAACTGGTAGATATTCTCTTACTATGAAAACAACTATGAATGTATTAGATATTGACTAAAGCTCCTTCAATTACGTTTCATGTGAACATGGATTTGGTAGTGCGGATGTTAAAGGAGTTGGAAGCCAGTGTAATTATTTTGCTGAATTTAAAGACAGACTGATTTCGTACAAAATGCAAAACTGGCATTCAGCACGAGGAAACAATGATAAAATATAAATGGTATTATTCTTTTAGGAACATTTTCCAGCCAGAAAGATACTTGTCTTCAATTACATATAGTTGGCACAGAGATAACCTGATAAGATTTCAGGTTAGTGGGCTTAACAACTGCAAGCAATGGTTTCTTGATGAAAAGCAGGCTGATGGTAAATGTCCATCGTGCGAAAAAAAAAACAGAAAATGAAATTCATTTCTTATTCCACTGCACAGCTTACAAAGATGTCCGCATGCAATATACTGTACTTTGACTCACCTCCTATATATTACTGACCGGAATCGTATCGCAAATGTTTTGTCGAGCAACAATAGAAATGCAATAAATAGATCTAGCAAAAGTCATAGCACAAGCTATGAACATGAGAAAAAAGACACATAGAAAGAAACAGCCAGTGTATCATTTAATCACTGAAATGCTTGTCAAGATGATCCACTATCGTGTGCCTGTATGTGCATGAGTGTGTGAATGCAGAAGGGGGGGGGGGGGGGGGGGGGGGGAGGAAGGGGTCTAGAGGTGGGCTGGGGTTGGAAGAAGGGGCGAGAGTAGGGGAGGGAGCTGTCTGAATGAGTTGTGGGCGAGGGATGGCGGGGGGGAGAGGGGGAGGGGGGAGGTGAGCGATTGATTTCACCGAGTTATGTTGTTTGAACATAACTCGGTGAAATCAATCGCCTTTCCCCTTTGTCAGAAGGCCTTAATTGCTGACTGGACGATGACATGTTTGTTATTATCATTCTGTGTGTGTGTGTGTGTGTGTGTGTGTGTGTGTGTGTGTGTGTGTGTGTGTTGTCAGTACAACAACATGTTGATCTGACAGTAACTGGTTTCAGTCAGTCAGTCAGTGTGTGTGTGTGTGTGTGTGTGTGTGTGTGTGTGTGTGTGTGTGTGTGTGTGTTTGTGTGTGTGTGTGGCATCCTTGCTTGGCTGTGAGCAAGACGGAATTCTCGGAGCGGACAAAAAAACTCAACAACGAAACATCCAAAGTGAGTCCATTGAGCCTGTGAACATTATCCTTTCCACTGTTGAAGAGTGTCCTCAACACTTGGTTGACACACACAGCCCTGTCTTTATTTCCAAATCCAAGTAAAGAGAGTCCAACTGTTGCTGTGCTTCGCCCAACACCAGCACGTCAAACTCGCACATGACGACCCAGTCACAGCAACAAGAGTTGTAGAGGTGTTTGAAGCAAATGTCCATCGCCAGCCATCGGAGACAGGCAAAGAACCAAGACGCACAGGAATTCTGCAGTTCCAGAGGAATAAATGAGCTGTTCCCTCTCTCTCTCTCTCTCTCTCTCTCTCTAATTAGACACACAGCATGTGAGTGCGCGCGGCTCATGCACTTAATTATCTATTGATTCGCTCACAAACACAAACACACTCCTGTCGACTCGCACATTGATTTTCATAGACATAATCTCCTAGTATCTCTCTCTCTCTCTCTCGGCTCTCTCTCTCTCTCTCTCTCTCTCTCTCTCTCTCTGAAAGAAGCACATCGGTAACACGTACAAGAAATCGACGTAAACTGTCAGGCAAAATGTGGGCTTTTCCCCTAATATTTCTGGGAACATACACATTCTTAGACGAAAATTGTACACATCATATTTTCTGAACGTATATTATTAGTATATGCACATGTTTGTTGCATGTATTCAACTGACACAAGCAACGAGGACCATATGTAACACGGTATATATTTAAATGCGTTCATGATTCTTCCATTCTCCTAAGCGCAAAACTTCATTTTATAACCAAATAACCATAGAAGCAAATACTTCTTAAGACAAATTAATCTTCAGTTTCGTACATACTATGATCGAGTTTTGCCGTTTCAAGGGAACTTATCACTATTCACGTTATCGAATGCGCTCCCTTTGCTTTGGCTTGGCGTCATCACTAAATGAAAAAATGGTCTTGTCAGATATCAGTCCGAAGAAAGTCTACAGCCTAGGCGATTCACACGGCTCGACACAGTTCATATAAGTCAGAGAGGCAATAAGGAAAAACCAACGACCTAGTTTACACAATGTAGTCCCAGATTTAGCTTCTTGTCATTTGAAACTCACGCACTGCAATCGGCGAAAAAGCCTGAACAAGAAGAACAGTGTCTCTTCGGGATAAAAGGAATAATAATTTTAAAAAAAAAAAAAAAAAAGAAAAAAAAAAAAAAAAAAAAAGTCTTTTCTGGTTCTGTACCGCCAGTTCTCTCCCATTTACCGTAAATAGTACCACTCTCAGGTTGGTGGATGAAACACTCGACATTCTCACAGACTGAGACTTATTACAGTAAATGCATGGAACTTGACATCACACGTTATGTATCCCCATCTAAATGTACGTATCAGCACCAGTCATCAAGCAAGCAACTGAAAGTCCCATATCATACGGCCATCATGTGCCAAGTGTTTCATTTTTCTTGGTAATGTGTAGAAGTGCAGTGTGTGCTTGTTAGCGAGGAAATGAACATTGCACACTTTGCAGATGTCAGGACATTGTAAAGACAGTCTCTCTTCTGACAAGAAAGTCTGATTCAGGAAAAGGTAGGCCTTAAAGAAGAAGGCTATGAAGAACAACAGGAGATATAAAACGTCAATGCCAAAAACAGTACATGAACCACATCTGACACAGAACTTTCAGACGCTCAGTGGGAAGATCTTGCTGCTCAATTCGATCATCTTCCCCAACGGCCAGTACAACGGTCATCATGCAGGAGGAGTATTCACGCTATCCTGTGAAGACTTCCTGCGTTCAGTGTCAAGTCCCAAATCTCGACAAAAGTTTCGCAGAATTTGATGTCCAAGATCGCTGAATATGAACAATGGACCACCGTTGAGTGGAGATGAGTTCGCACTGTCCGATCACCAGTCTATTGGCACATGAGTTACAAGGGCTGAAACATCCCCCCCCCCCACACACACACACACACACACACACACACACTGTGGCCCCGTGCTGATCCACAAACAGGTCACTTCATGTCAACCCTAAAGAAGAACAGCAAGGGCTTCACACCTCCCAGCTTCAAGCAGTACATTGCAAATTTCTTCTTGATCCTACAGCACAACGTCACGCTCAGCAGCGTTTCACACTGAAAGGCCGCTGCGTCCCTTCGGAGAAGGTCCCTCGGGGACTGGACTGGACTAGACTAGACTAGACAAGACAAGACTAGACTAGACTGTACCGTAGCATACCACACAGTACCACACCACACCACACGATACCATACCATACTATACTATACAGAACAGTGCTGTACTGTACTGTACTGTACTCTACTATACCATACCATACTATACAGAACAGTGCTGTACTGTACTAGACTGTACTGTACTGTACTATACTGTACTGTACTATACTATACTATACTATACTATACTATACTATACTATACTATACTACATCAAAAACACCAATGACTAGACTGCACCACAGAAACAGAACACAAATATTTGTTCACTACATATCGCACATCACTTACCTGCTCGGGACAAAGTCGTCAGCTTACTCTGGACACCAGTGAGCTCATTTATCAGGGCGGTATTGTCCCTTTCCACAGCGGTAAGTCGGTTCTTCAGCACATCTTGCCCCGCATGCAATGACTGGATCACCGTCGCCTGCTGCGTCACCAAAACCTGCAGAAAAAAAAAAGACTGACGTCATCGTCTGCTGACGTCAGGACTGGGAGACTGACAAGAGCCAGCACGACAAAGAGAAGAACCATGATGAGTTGTCTTCTCTTCATGGGTCTCCAAAACGTGCTTCGGCGGCGAGTCAGCCCGCGCCGTGGGGCTGGCTGCACACCAAAAATGAATGCGCTCTGGCCTTCCTGAAGGTCTCGAGTATTTATAGACTGGCACAAATTACATTGTTTTAAGAATTTTTGTTGTGTCTGAAAGTTGATTCTTCTCATTTTTTTTTTCATATGGCCTTCAAGATACTAGCCAGGTGGTTCCAAGCAGACAAAAATTAAAATAAAAGGAATGGGATTTTCATTTTGTGCAACTGAGGCTGACGCAAAGATAGGGTGACGGGAGAGTGCAAAGGCCTAAAATGTGACGTCAACTAAGGGGAAGATCATGTTTTTGAATATTGTTTGTGATTTCACCGATGAAGAACCCCCCCAAAGAAGGAAAAAAGGGAGGAAGAAATAACTGGTAGAGAGTTGTTCTTTTGATCAAATTAAACATTAAATGCTGGCTCAATTTTATGGCGGACCTCAAAATGCTTACATGAATTATGAAGTGGGCTTTTTTTTTCTTTTTTTTTTTTTAAGCAAAATCCTAACTGTGGCGTGTTGCCGGCTTACTGTGACCTTGGTCAGACGTAGAGTGAATCGGAATGGAATCATTACGTGGAAGAACGAGTCAGATGAGCGTTCGTGAGTGCGACCTACATGTCTCTGAACTAACGACTTTTAAGAAGATAACGCATGTTGTTTTTTTGTTTGTTTTTGTTTTTGGTTGTGTTGTTGTTTTTCTTCAAGATTTCAACATTACGAATGTATGATTTAAGTCATGCTGAAAACAGTTGTTTCTTTTTTTAAGTAAAACATTTTTTTCATTCATTCTACTCATCACTTTGCTGCTGTCTTGTCGATCACTGCAACCCAGTCATCTCATGACCGCGGCGGCGATTGTAATTCCAATTATAAAGCTTGTTTCTAAGATTACTGTCCTCCTTCACTCCGCTGTCCATCCCCTCCACACACACACACACCCCCCATGACCCCACCCCCCTTGCACGCACACATTGACACACACACACACATGCACGCACACATACACACACGCATTCATGCACGCACACACACACACACACACACACACACACACACACACGTGCGCACGCACGCATGCACACACACACACACACACCACACACACACGCGTACGCATGCATGTGCACACACACACACACACACACACACGCACACACGTGCGCGCGCGCTCACACACACACACACACACACAAACACACTCACAGAGAGAGAGAGAGAGAGAGAGAGAGAGAGAGAGAGAGAGAGAGAGAGAGAGGAGAGAGAGAGAGAGAGAGAGAGAGAGAACGTAGACTGTCCGTAGGGCGAACTATCTTTCCACAGAGTAAGAAACACTATCCGTGAGGTACTGCAGACAGAAAGAGTTTGTTTGAGGGCTAGGAAAGCATAGGGAATTCATTTCTGGTAGCGTGCTTCAACATCAATTTCTTATTGGTAGACAGGCCTACGCCTTAGTAAGGAAGACACATACAGATAAAGCATGGACGTGTTCTGATCTGGCCTGAGGTCGGTTAGTTCTTCGATGTCTGAAGTCATCGTTCATCTACCCTGTCGGGTTTATTACTTGACCAATCATTAACGGTGGCCTGTTTTCCTTGTTTCGACCGATTTTAACCAATCCTATATAGCCATGATATATTTGTTTTCCGGTCAACGACACAATTGTGCGTTAATGGATATACTCCCAAAAACAAAAAATAATGAAAATGAAGGAAATCGACTTCCATCCCCCCCCCCCCCCCCCCCCCCCACCCCAAAAAAAAAAAAAAAAGTAATGCATAAAACCCAGTAAGTGAAAGTGATCAATCGACCCTCACCTGCCTGGACAATGATGACTCCCACATGTGAACTGCAGTCATCTGCTAACCCAACAGCGCTGCCGTCTGTCCAGACTCAATTCCAGTGGCCTAATGTTTTGTTTCGTTTTGTTTTGTTTTGATTTCTTTTCTATCGAGTTACATATACATGTTCGTCTCGTCAGTGTAGCGTGAAGAAAACTAAAGTTAAATCAAAGTCTGTAAGTTTTCACCGAAGCAGCTATCGTCATCAGATCCGAGGCTTTGGTCATGACTGTCTTTGAGGAAAAGAAATATCGCTTGAATTCTAAGGATGATGCGGGGAGGGCGGGGGGGGGGGGGGGGGGGGGGGGGGGGGAGAGGGAGGGGGGGAGTGGTGGGACGGCAGAGGAGGGGGAGAGGGGGGTTCTGGTGCCCTCTCCGCCAGAAAAAAAAAGATGTTGAAACTTTTTTTTTTCAAAATGATGCATTCTGAGGCTAATCCGAGCATTGTGTGGTTTGTGTCTTTTTTTTTTTTTTTTTTTTTAATCCCCACACGACCATCTGCTAGCTCTGTACAGCTTTTGTCGATCTCTGACTTTTGCAGCTCTTGCTGACACAGTACGTCAGAGACAGCCCCACTTTTACCTCCAGCTGGTTTTGACAAGATGGCGACTACCCACACTTTTAAAGAAAAAAAAAAAAAAAGATGTTTGCGCAAGATTTTTGCTGACCTTAGTGTGCGTGTGGAAACACAATCAGCGCCTCGTTGATTCTGTTTTTCTTTTTTTGTTTGTTTGTTTGTTTTTTCTCCTCCCTGCTTAATTTCTTTTATTTTTATTTTTTTTTTTTTTTTTTGCATGGATATCTATTTTTTACGTTTCGCTGATATTTGCAAATTCACGGAGAAGCGAGAGTCTCAAGTATACCTCCATCTGATCAGACCAAATGGCGTCTGCCCACACTTTAAAAAAAAAAAAAAAAAAAAAAGTTGTTTACGCATTATTTTCTGACGTCAGTGTCATATGGAACTCAATAAACGCTTCGTGGATTCTAAGTTTTTTTCTCCTCCCTTCTTTTTTTTTTTTTTTTCCTTTTTTTTTTCATGGATTTTTTTTTTTTTTTTTTTTTTTTTTTTCGTTTCGCGAACATCTGCAAATTCACGGAGAAGTGAGAGCCTTGAAGGGAGTGTCCTGCACGTGTTGGATTGCAACGAGACACCACTCTCAGCTCGCTGCGAGTGTGGCATAGCAGCGCAACCGAGGGAGAGGTGGCAGATCTCCTTTGAGGGACACTGATGTGAGAGATCAGTGTCAGGCGGTGCAGTCAACTTCCAGCCATAATTATGGATGCATGGGTGAAACTGGTAAAAAAATGAAAAACTGAAAGGTCGGGGGGTATCCAGGGACCGCCTAGGCCCCTGGCAGGCTCCAGGGGCAATGCCCCTGGTGAGAGGCCCAGGGGGGGCAAAGCTCCCCAGCCGAAAATTGATTTTTTGAAAAAAATTCAGAAAGTTTTCCCTGGCAAGGGCAGTGCCCCTGGCAGGGTCCAGGGGTAGCGCCCCTGGTGAGGGGCCCGGGGGGGGCGGGGGGGGGGGGCAACCCCCCCCCCCCCCCCCCAGCCGAAATTGATTTTTTTGAAAATTCAGAAAGTTTTCCTGGCAGGGGCAGTGCCCCTGGTGGGGTCCAGCGGCAGCACCCTGGTGGGGGGCCCAGGGTGGCGAAATCGATTTTTTGAAAAATTCAGACAGTTTTCGTGGACTCTAGTGAAAGGAATTTGGAACTGAGGCAAGTTTGAAACACATATATTTATTGCTTATATGTGAACAAAAGTCATCATTTTTAAATTTATTTAAAAAAAAAAAAAAAAAAAAATTACCCCCCCCCCCCCTCCAAAAAAAAAAAAAAAAAAAAAAAAACCCAGCTTAGTTGGTGCCTTGGGCATAAATGGGAAGAAATAGAATCTTTGGTAGTTCCCCCATCCCATCCTTTTTCCTGAAAACTAACCCTCATGTTTATTTTTCTTTTGTTTTTTTTTCTTTCTTTAAATATTTTGTTCATATATTATGTCTCTCTCTCTCTCGGCCTTACATTCATCTGTGTGTGTGTGTGTGTGTGTGTGTGTGTGTGTGTGTGTGTGTGTGTGTGTGTGTGTGTGTGTGTGTGTGTGCATGCGCGTGTGTGCGTCACTAGGGGGGAGGGAGGCATGGAGGGCTGCTGAAAAAGATTTTACTGAAATTCTTACCTTCATGCTTTTAATATAGTCCGGACTTCTGGCATACTTTGGTAGCCAAGATTTACCATTGGATCCATACTTGAGGTCCGAGCTGCACACGCGGCAAAACGCTACACCAGGTTTGTTCGTTTTCAAACACCAAACACGATGCTGTCGATTTTCATCATCTACTTCGTTCAGCCATGCCCATCGCCACTATTAGTGATGCCAGCGTCGACCTCCTCAACTGAATCACCTTCTTTCAGATAGGTCATTCTCACGGTTTCCTGCGAACTCAAAACTCGAAATCTAGATTTCGGCAAATGGTGCTTTATCTTTGTTCCCTAAAACTAAAGAGTACTTTCCGATTCGGCACTTCCGGTTTATGGTAAGCGCACTTGATACGTAATCTGCATAATTTTAGGGACTGGTTTGAAAAACTTTTTTTTTTTTTTCCAGATTTACGAAAAAAACGGAAAATTCCGTCTCGAATACTTTCATAAAAACGGATTCCGTCCTCAGACTGAAGAATGTACCCGCCGAATATCAGGGTCTCGTGTAGCGCTCCAGCAACTTTCATCTCGCTCCCTCCTCCTGAGGCGACCTCACGCAGCACAGGACCATCGCCACCCGAGCACAAAGAAGGTCACCTGGTTGTCCTGAAGACAGCCTTTTGTTTGGGGAAAGGAGACGAAATGCTCCGATCGAAATGCTCCCATCGTCGACCACCCACAGCTGAAAATGAACCAAAGTTCAAGAGGAACATGAGCTCGGAGAGATAAATTGGACAGTCCAACACACAACTCGCCCACTACTGCCTGCGACAACAGTTGCCACAGAAGTTGCAGACCGACGTCTGCAAGTGTACCGTGTCCCTTAAGGGCCTCAGGCCCATAGGATGTAAAAACTTACCCATGAACGAAAAAAATCACCACTCAACACAACTCGTGTGACTTGACAGCAGTGCACGCCGCCTCAAGACAACATAGTATTGACTGGGTGCAGCTGTGTGTGGGGGAGCCATATAAGGCAAGGGAGTAATGCCATCTGTGGGACACAAAATGAGACAGCAGCAAAAACACCAAACACAAGACAGTCGGGAGACCACAGACCTTCGCCACGGTCGAACGGATTCTAGATGTGCCCTTTGATGCAGTTCAAAACCAAAATTTAATGGGCTTATCAGACCTCATTCCATCCTTCAGCCAGATCTCAATAAAAAATTGATTTTGTACGTTTTTTGTTTTTGTTTTTTTTTTGGGGGGAGGGGGGGGGGCTGTTGTTTTTGATCGTATTATCTTGCTGAACAGATCATTCATCTTCTATGCTTTGATCCAGATTTATCCCAGAAACCTGCACTAAAATTAAACAGGTTCATGCGAGGGCCACATCCCATCTTTCAACCTAACTCAACTGAAAGTGGTTTGTTACTTTTTGCATAACCAGTCTGAACATGCCCTGGGTCAGCCTGTTGATTCTGATCTGCGCCATGCAACCACAACAAACTTTAACAGGTTCATGCTTGGGCCATACTCCATCTTTCCATCAGGTTTCTTTCAAATCAGTTCTCTGGTTTATGTGTAATCTTTGTTAACAGACGAAGAAAAACCAACAGACTAGGGGAAGGGAGGGGGGGGGGGGGTGACTTTATCTCTTGGCAGAGCTTAAAGAGAAGTAGTCCAGTTCTTTTCAACAGCCGTCGTCTTCCTCTGATGCCTGGCTGAGAGAGAGAGAGAGAGAGAGAGAGAGAGAGAGAGAGAGAGAGAGAGACTGATGACAACAATGAAGTATGATCTTTTTTTCCCCATGGGTAAAATAAGCATGTGCGTACTTTTTCCTTCCGACCTTGCTCTGAAAAGGGTTTATGAGTAACCACTAAAAAGGTTTAATTAAAGCAACTAACAAGCTAATACCAAGAACCATTAACGAATATGTGTTGAGACAAAAATGCACAAGGAATTATTCCTGGATTCCGGTTGTAGGTAACTGTAAATGAACTGCCAGTGAGAACATGGCCATCAAAAGCTTCTGTAGCTTCAACAGGGCCTCGCTTTGAGCAGGCTAGGTGAAACATATTGATACATACCTGCTCAATCTTAGCACCAGGTCATACACATTGATACATACCTGTTCAATCTTAACACCAGGTCATACACATTGATACATACCTGCTCAATCTTAGCGCCAGGTCATACACATTGATACATACCTGTTCGATCTTAACACCAGGTCATACACATTGATACATACCTGTTCAATCTTAGTGCTAGGTCATGCAAAATTGATACATACCTGTTCAATCTTAGTGCCAGGTCAGGCAAATTGATACATACCTGTTCAATCTTAGTGCCAGGTCATACACATTGATACATACCTGTTCAATCTTAGCGCCAGATCATGCAAATTGATACATACCTTGTTCAATCTTAGTGCCAGGTCATACACATTGATATATACCTGCTCAATCTTAGTGCCAGGCTGTTCGATCTTAGTACCAGGTCATACACATTGACACAAACCTGTTCAATCTTAGCGCCAGGTCATACACATTGATACATACCTGTTCGATCTTAGTACCAGCAACCTCTGCGCGACTTCAGAGGCAGTGCACCCACGCCGCTCATTCCGACACCCCGTCCACAGCCACAGCCCGGTCGGCCCCGCCGCAGCCCCGGCACCGGCAATCCACAGGGAGCAGTCAATGTCAAGTCGTCAAGAGGCAACCCACCGGAGGAGACACTGCACTGCTGCCGAGTCACTTCGGTGGTGTTCAGTGGCGCCTGTTCTGATCTACATACGCAGGACACCACCTACTAAGCCCCCTACTGACGACAATAATTGCTTAGTCGCGGAGCCGGCGTGAGTGAGCTCTCCCTCCGGAGGGCGCCACCACGTCCGTCAACGACAGCCCCCATGGACTCGCCGATACCGGTGACCGCGACGGAACCAAACCAAGACCACAGACGTGGAGAGGACATCGAAATTGAGGTCACCATGAGAGCAGGGCATGAAGGGCCACAGAACTTGAGACTTTTTTTTTTTTGTTTTTAATGCTGATCGATGAGAATGAAGATGACATTTTTTTGTGTCGAACCATTATG
>JADBJO010031760.1:10000-16411 GCA_016801955.1 Conus betulinus | reverse complement strand
AAAAAAACCCAACACACAAACAAAAAAACGGCAAAAAACGGACGATTTAAAACAAGTTAGGCCTAACGCAAAACACCACATCAAAGTGGCAAAATTATTTTACCAAAAAAATCTGCATCTCTTTAAAGGGTGGATTTGAAAATCGGGGAAAAAAAATCTCTGTGCCTTAATGTTGCTTAATTTCTAGGTGTTTACCAATTCCCCAAATTGGGGAATTGTAAAATTTTTTTAAAAAAATTTTGTTTTCATCCAGGGGGGGGGGGGGGGGAAGAAGATGTTTCAGATATTTTAAAAAAAAGCCGGGGCGGAACAAAAAAAAATTTTTTTTCAAAACTGTTACATTTTTAGGGGGGGGAAAAAAGTATCTCATATTTTTTTGTTACATTTTCCACCACAAAAAAAATTTTTTAACCATTTTAGTCGTTTGGTACATTTTGTTTTTAAAAAAAAAGCCATTTAAAGGTTTCAACTTAATTTTTTTGGGTTTAAAACCAAAAGAGGGTCCATTGGACCTAACCATGGATATTAAAAAGCCATTTTTCGAGTTTCTTAAAAAGATAGTATTCAATACACCCGTTGGGGACTGATTTTTTTGGGTTGGGACCCAGGGAAAAAAAAAGTAGCACAGAAATTTCAAGCTTTCCAATTCTGGAGTGGGCTTCCTGCCAACGGCCAATTGGGTTAAAAACAAAAACCTACATGCCCATTTAGGAGGAAGGGAAGGAGGGGAATATTTAAAAACTAACATTGCGTTGTTTCCAAGCACAGGCTTTGTCCATGGTGTTTTGTGGTTGGTGGTGTTTTTTGTGTTGTGTGGGTGTGGTGGTGCTGGGGTGGTTGGTGGTGTGTGAATTCCCCCCACTGTTGTTGTTATTAAAAATTTCAATTCTTTACATGTGTTAGAAATGTTTTGTGTGATAATTATATCCTTGGGTTCCTGAAGAGGGGGACGGAGGGCCAGATGGCAAAAAAAACAATTTTTCTTGGGATTATCGGTTTACCTTGGAGGAACAAAAGGAGTATTAAATATCTTTCCTCTCTCTCTCTTTCTCTCTCTCTCTCTATATTCTCTCTCTCTCTCTTCTCTCTGATCCTCTCTTCTCTCCTCTCTCTCTCTCCCCCGGGAAAAGGGCTGGGGCGGCCCACGTATGTGTGAAACTTTTGTATTGCGTGGGCGTAGTTTCCGGAAAAAAAAAAACCGTTGGAGGTTGCGTTTTTTATCGGCTTTTTTTGATATACAAGCAAAAAAAAACAATAGTTGGCGATTCGTTCCAAATTCCACGCAAAAAAAAAACAAAAAAAAAAAAAAACACCAAACATTAAGGGGGCGGCGCCGCGGCCACGTCTGAGCGGCCGGGCGAGTTCGGGTGGGCAGTCTTTACGCGCCAGGGGTCATAACATTTAAAAACAGCCCTTATCAAACGTGGTTTTAGGGGAAAGTTGGGCCATGGGAAAGAAGATTTAAAAACTTACAAGGTATGTTTAACAGTCTTGAAAGCTATGGGCTTCTGCAGGGTATTACTCCCCACTTCCAGGGGCACCATAATCATCAAGATTCACCCCCCCCCCCCTTCCCTTCCCCTTGCCTGATCTCAAAACTAACGGGGGCAAACAAAAAAACAAAAAAACAAAAAAAAAAAAACACCGTACGGAAAAAAAACGCTCGAGTTGTGCGGCTGGCAGGGGACCCCACCCCCAAAAGGGGGGGACACCAAGGGCCCAGGGCTTTTCGGGAAACAACAAGATAACACAGATACAGATACCCCAACAAGGGGGGAACCAACGGCCAACAGACACAGACACAGGGGGGGGGGGGGGGAACCCAAACCACACGGCCACATTTACAACCCCCCACCACAACACACACACCAACAACCACACACCCAAACCCACAACACAACCACAAAAAACCACACCAAACACCCACCAACACACAACCAACAAGGCAACGCCGCGTTAACGCCACCACGCCATTCATAGACCACCCGCCCATTTACCATATTCCACAGCCCCACACCAACGCCCAACACACGCCACACACACGGGCCACGACACTGGACGCACCTCAACAACGGCCCACACACACACGCCACCCACGGCCACCCATGCGGCGCCAGCCCGGGGGCGCGGAAAAAAAAAAAAAAAAAGAAAAACAGTGGGACAAAACCAAAAAAAAAAAAACAGGGATTTTACGATTGGACAGGGAAGAAGGGGAAGAGAGGAGAGGGGGGACGAGAGAGGATACGAGAGGGAGGGGAGGGGGGGAGGGGGGGGGGCGGGGGAGAAGAAGGGAGAGAAGGAGGGGAGGAAGGCCAAAGCTTGGAAAAACTAAAACAAAAAACCAAGGGAAAACAAGGGGGGGGAACCCACGTTCGTTCTTCTGTCTGGGTCCTTCTGGTCTCTTTCTGGCTTCCACCAACGGGCATTTTGCAACCACCACCCACCCACACCCCAACCCAACACCCAACCCCACCAAACACCCACCACCCACAAACACACCCAACCACCACACCACACACACAACACAACCAATTCACTCCACTTCATGGGGGAAACATCACCCCCACATGGTTTCCCCTCTCTCTCTTTCTCTCCCCCCTTCTCTCTTCCCACTATTCTTCGGGTGTTGTGCGCTATTTTCCCTGGGCGAGCCGGTTTGGTTTGGCAAAAACGCGGGCGGTGTTATGTTGTATTTGTTCTATGTTCTGTGTGTTTGTGTTTTTCTTTGTGTGGGCTGGTGGTACATACGTTTTAATAATTCAAGGTGTGGGTGTGGTGTGTGTGTTGTGTTGTGTGGGTGTGTGGGGTGTGTGTTGGGTTGTTGTTATGTGTGTGGGTTGTGTGGGGTTGGGTGGTTGGTGGTTGGTTTCCTTGTCTGTGTGTGATTTGCGGTAGGGGAAAAAAAAAAAACAAGCTTTTTTAAGGTGGGCCCCTCGGAAAAAAAAGAACAGCTCAAACCACAGGGAAAAATGGCTTTCAAAAAAAACCCGTCACAAAAAAAAAAGAAGTGTTTACATTTCCACCACTGTATTTTTCAAAATCGTGAGGGAGAGGGGAAGGGAAAAAAAACAAGGTGGGGGGCACCGGGGCACCTCGGGTCAAGTTATTTATGGACTTGCAAAATGCCAAAAAACCAGTGTGATTCAGGTGAGGGGTTAAAAGCGCCACACGAGCCCCCAATTGATAAAAAAAAACAGGAGGTAAAAAGGGCAAAACACGGCACACCTCCGGTCACTTCGCCCCAAAGGCCGGCTGGTTAGGCTACAAAAAAAGAGCAAAAAACTGCAAACTTTCCTTTTCCCCCTTTTGCCTCTTCATCATCCTTCTCTTTCCCTTCCCCCCATTCCCCCCCCTCCCCCCCCCACCCTTCCCCCCTGTTCTTTCCCTTTGTTTTCCCAATGGTATCTACGGGGGAAGTCTATGTTAAACATATGTATATTTCATTGTTTTTCCTCTTCGTCGGGTCTGGTCTACTCTCTCACCCCCCCCCCCCCTCTCTCTCTCTCTCTCTCATTCTTTCCGGGGCCTCTGCCAAAAAAAATTGTCTGCGGTTTTTCCCCAGTTGTTTGGGGTTCGCTAGTTTCGGGTCTCTTTTTCGTGGAGGCTCTGTTTCGATTGGTCTTGGGCCTTGGTTTTTTCTGTTCCTGTTTTCTTGGTCTCTATCACTTTGTATTGGTCTGTCAGTCAGGCAGTTCAGTTTCGTCTGGTGTCTCTCTGGTTCTTGTTTCTTGTCTGGTTTCTGCTGTCTTACTTCGCTTGGGATTGGCAGGGGTTCTTGACTGGCCCTTCTATTCTGTCCAGGGTTCCAGGTTTTGTCTGGTGTATGTTCCAATCGGTTTCTGTGCTGTCTGCCCTGCAGATGGCGTTCTGTCTGGCTGGTTTTTGGATTCCGGCCATTGTTCTGGTCTGGTATCTCTGGGAACTTTTCTGTATGGTTTATTGGGGTCTCTCTTTCTTTCAACTGTTTTTGAGGTGTGTGTTGTTGTGTGGGCGGGAGGCGCGTCTCTATATCTCTTCTACTGCCCGGCTACATGTTTGCGGCTGTGAGTGGGGTATACGTGAAGTTGGAGTTGTGTGTATGGTTTGGTTGTGGGTGTTGTTTGTGGTTGTGGTTGTGGGTTCCCCCCCCTGTGTGTTGTTTGTGGGGTGCAGTGGTTTGTTGGTGGTAATGTTGTTTGTGGGGTGTGTGGTGTTGGGTGTGGTTGTGGTGTGTGTGGTTGTGTGTCTGTTGAGAGGGCAAGAGGAGGGGCGGGGGAGGGGAGGGGAGGGAGAAGAGAGGGAGGGGAGAAGGAGGAGGAGAGAGGGGGGAGGGACGGGGACGGGAGACGCGGGAGAGAGGAGAAGCCGAAAGTATGTTTGTGTATGGTGTGTATTATATGTGTAGTTTGTGTGTGTGTGTTGGTGGTGTTGTTGTGTGTGTGGTCTGTGTGAGTGTGTGTGCCGCGGCGCGCGCGGCGTGCGTGCGTGAGTACCTGATGCGTGCATACATGCTTTGCAAACACGCCATGCGTGTGCAGGCGATTGCTCATGTGTTGTGTTGCGGTGTGTGCACCATGTCTGTCTGCGAGGTGCGCGCGCGAGTGTGTGTATGCAACGTGTGTGTGATCCATAAATAGAGGTATACGATGTCACAGAAAGAAGTTCAAACTAATGGAACAGAAAGGCAGGGCAGGCCAAGGAAAACCCAGTGATAGGCGGTGCAAAGATAGCCTGGCTGACAAAAACCAGATAGACGGAGAGCGAAAGTATCAAACAGAATTATACCTGGGCACTTCTTTTGTTGCCTCAGTCCCCCATCAGCGATGAGGTGTGTGTGTGTGTGGATGTGTGTGTGTGTGTGGGTAACACCCGTGTGCCTGGTGTGGGTGTGGATGGGTGTGTGTGTGTGTGTTATGTGTGTGTTTGTGCGTGCGTGCGTGCATGTGTGTGTGTGTGTGTGTGTGCTGCGTGCGTGCGTGCGTGCGTGCCCTTGCGGCTGTGTGTGTTGTGTGTGTGGTGTGTGTGGTGTGTGTGTGTGTGCTAGTGTGTGTGTGTGGGTATGCGTGTGTGTGTGTGGTGGGTGTGCATGCGTGGTGTGTGTATGTGTACGTATGAGTGTTTGTGTGTGTGTGTGTGTGTGGTGTGTGTCGTGTGTGGGTGTGTGTGTGGCGCGGGTGTGTGGTGGTGTGTGTGTGTGTGTGTGTGTGTGTGTGTGTGTGTGTGTGTGTGTGGACCATGTCCAATTGTGTTCCACTTTGGACATCAGATTGTGTCAGATTCACAGGCCTTCAATCTGCCCATGTGCCCACGTGTTGGCTGTTCAAATTTCCGGTTGTCATGCAGGGAAGGAGTAGTATGACTGGAGAGAAAACACAGACAGCTGTATTCAATTTCCCAGTAATTGTTTTGTTGGAATAGTGTGTGCAGAGAGAGAGTGTGAAGCAGAGGGAGACTAGGGAGGGAAACGAGAGGAGAGAGAGAGAAAGGGAGAGGGAGAGGGAGGCGAGAGAGAGAGGGGAGAGAAGAGGGAGAGGGGGAGAAGAGGAGACGCAGGAAGGCAGAAAAGAGAAGACGGAACAGAAAAAAGAAAATAAAGGGCGGTCGAGAGGAGCACAGAAGAGAAAAGACAAGACAGAAGAAGAAACGGACAGACAGACAGACAGACGGACAGACAGACAGACGGACGGACGGACAGACAGACAGACAGACAGTTAAAAAAAACGCAAAAAGAAAGAACGAAACAGAAAGAGAAAGAACGAAACACACACACACACACACACACACACACACACACCACACACACACACACACACACACACACACACACAACACACACACACACACATACACACATAAACAAAAAAAAAAAAAAGAAGAGGAAGAAAGAAAGAGAACCGACTCAAAGCAAATCTGATGACTTAAATGCTGATCTCTCAGCTCGAAGATGAGTTGATATTTGTAGTTTTTTAACACACTTTTTTCTATGTGCCCTATGTGCAAGATACAGCTCTTTTCCTTTCTGATTAATACTACACAGGTGTAATCAACCTTTGATGATTATTCTCAGACGAAACGAACAATGGAGACCACCACCACTGTATTAACAAAAGAAACACATGGTACTGACAAAAAGTCTTGTGTTCTGCAGAATGCAACCACACAATGCGTGATGTTTGTGTGGGTGTGTGTGTGTGTGTGTTGTGTGTGTGGTGTGTGTGGTGTGTGTGTGTGTGTGTGCGTGTGTGTGTGGTGTGTGTGCGTGGGTGTGTGTGTGGGGTGTGTGTGTGTGTGTGTGTGTGGTGTGTTGCAGGAGAATGCTTACCACACATCCCCACCCCACCACAGGCCCACACCAACACACACACACACACACACACACACACACACACACACACACACACACACACACACACACAACACACACACACACAC
>JADBJO010031760.1:5000-7500 GCA_016801955.1 Conus betulinus | reverse complement strand
ACTGTACTGTACTGTACTGTATTTATTGTACTGTGTATGTATTGTATTGTATTGTATTGTACTGTACTGTATTGTATTGTATTGTAAGTCAATGCATGGCGTTACACTGCGTTGCATTTTATCGCATGGTTTTGCATTGCATTTGCACCGCATGGCATTGCAGTGCATTGTGCTGCAAGGTGTTGTATTCCTTTGTACTGCATGGTATTGCATTGCATTGTTCTGGATGGTCTTGCATTGTATTGTACTATGTATTGTGCTGCATGGCATTGTATTGTTTTGTACACATGATATTGCATTGCATTGTACTGCATGGTATTGCATTGCATTGTACTGCATGGTATTGCATTGCATTGTTCTGCATGGTATTGCATTGCATTGCACTGCATGATATTGCATTGCATTGCACTGCATGATATTGCATTGCATTGTACTGCATGGTATTGCATTGCATTGTACTGCATGGTATTGCATTGCATTATATTGCATGGTATTGCATTGCATGGTATTGCGGTGCATTGTATTGCATGGTATTGCGTTGCATTGCACTGCATGGTATTGCATGGTATTGCACTGCATGGTATTGCATGGTATTGCACTGCATGGTATTGCATTGCATTGCACTGCATGGCATTGCATTGCATTGTATTGCATGGCATTGCATTGCATTGTACTGCATGGTATTGCATTGCATTGTGTACTGCATGGTATTGCATTGCATTGTACTGCATGGTATTGCATTGCATGTGTACTGCATGGTATTGCATTGCATTGTACTGCATGGTATTGCATTGCATTGTACTACATGGTATATTGCATTGCATTGTTCTGCATGGTATTGCATTGCATTGTTCTGCATGGTATTGCATTGCATGGTATTGCACTGCATGGTATTGCATTGAATTGTACTGCATGGTATTGCATTGCATGTACTACATGATATTTCATTGCATTGCATTGTATTGCATTGCATTGCATTGTATTGTATGGTATTGCTTCGCATTTTGTTATGTTGTGTTGTGTTGTGTTGTGTTGTGTTGGTTGTGTTGTTGTGTTGTGTTGTGTTGTGTTGTATTGAATGGCAACAACTTTTATCGCAGCACATTTCTTTCAGTGAAATTCGATCTGCTGCCCCAAGGCATTTCTGTCTACCAGCGTACACCAGGTTGTTTTTGGGATATACCTACCAAAGAAGATTTCATCACATAATTCTTCAGGGACTACTCTTTTCTGTCGCTTGCCAGTTCCTTTACGTTCAACATACAACACACACAGGCCATTTTCTTATTGTATCATCCCGAAGGCTGGCACTCAGGCTTTTACTTTAGATCTGGTGGAGATGCGGAGAAAAAAAAAAAAAAAAAAACCGCTCAGTGCAAGATTCGAACCACGAAGCCGTTCTAATTACTCTACTCCTGAAGTCACTTCCAGGTGGGTAAGAAAGGGCACGTGCTCAAAACTGACCCTGCAGGAATCAAATCCAGACTGACCGTCCCCTGTGCTGCCAACATCATTCCTCTCCCTGCAAAATTCTCAAAGTGTTCCACACGAAAAAAAAACATATGTTCTTTTTCTGCGGTCGGTTTTTCTTCTGGCTGCATCCGATCTTCAATCCTGTTGCCATTGTGAAACCCACAGTCTTCTCGAGGTCTTGACGGCTGCCCCAAGGTTACATCTGCAGTTCTGCACCCTCTGGCCAGGTTTGATGCCGTAGAACATCATGGGCTGGACAGTTGTTGGAGAATGTGTTCTGGGGGTCTGAGATCCAGTGCCACACGGACATTCGTCTGTATGGGCAGTCTTAATTTCGGTTGAGGTGGCTCAGCAGTCGGCAGTGGGCCAGTTCTCAGTCTGAAGAGGATTGTTTGCTGGTATTTCTGGAGCCAATGGATTGGATCAGCACCACTGTCTGCACCCAGCCTTCTCTTCCACTGGTTTTGATATTGGCTCTGTGGATGATAGTTTTAAAACATATCAATCGAAGCACACTGCACCTTGAGTTTGGGGGGGGGGGGGGGGGGGGGGGGGGGGGGGGGGGAGGTGATTCTGGACTTGAGCCAGAATGACTCTGGCTACCCTGTTTCTTTAAACCGCTCTCCAGTGAGTGATGTGGGGCACGTCTAGAAACAACCCCTGGAGTAAGCAAAGGTATACATAAAGGTATGCATCCACTTCCACCTCCCTGTCACGAACAAAGGGGGGAGACTGGTCTGATATTATCCTCAGGCGTGCGCGCGCGCGCGCACGTGTGTGTGTGTGTGTATGTGTGTGTGTGTGTGTGAGGGAGGAGAGGATGAGGGCGGGAAGGGAATATGAATACATGCCCTTAAATACCCGCCGGGCGGTAAGTTCGGGAGTGGATTACTGATAACGACACGTTACGCTTGTATTCTCTCACCTGGTTGGCGAGTTTCTAGGTGGTATCCACTGCGTCTCCCTTTCCACAGCATATCAGGATGGGGCATCTCAAGCCTTGAGAGACGCCAGAAGTTATCAGGCA
>JADBJO010031759.1:0-16413 GCA_016801955.1 Conus betulinus | reverse complement strand
GAATCCCATTTGTCACAGCATTTTGGTCGAACATTATTTTCAATAAGTATATCGTAATAAAGCTTTGAACCTTTGTGAATAGCAAATACCTTCTTCAAACAGCAAGTTGTGTCGATATGTTTTTATTGTTCTTTACAGAAATACTACATTGTTTAATGTAGTCGATTATTGCAGATTTATACCCCGCAAAGGTAACAAATCGACATTAATATTATATTTCTCTTTGAAACGCATATAACAAAGAAATTGACCTTTATCATCAAAAAAGTCCGCAAGACAATATACATTCTTGTTACCAAGTTTTCTAGAGATAACGTATGAGTTTCCAACTTGGATTCTATTATTATAGCAAACTGGTTCGGCTAAAATTTCAGCGGAATTTCCTGGTATGCATTTGTAGTAAAAATTTTTATAGGCTTCAATGACGTCTGACCAAAACTGGTTATATTTCGTAAACCTGGAAACAAATTCTGGACCATATTTATTAATAAGCGGCCATTGAGGAAAATTAGCTAATAGAATATGTTTCCACTTGTGGGTTGTTTTTTTTCAGTTTTACGAAACCACGACAGTTTTAAAGAAGTAACAAATGTTTTTAATTCAGGGATACCGATGCCTCCAAGTTTTACACTCTTATGCGCCGTTTTCCGGTTAATTTTGTCTGGTTTCTTACCCCAGACAAATTCATAACACATCTTTTGTAATGTTCGAAAATATACATCAGGTGGATTTGGCAGAAGTAACCAAAGATGTATCAGTTTTGAAAGTATGACAGATTTTAAAACTGCTATTCTACCAAGAGGCGTTAGTTGACGTTTAACCCATACTTTGAACAGATGCTTTATATCTGCCAATTTGTCCGGATAATTTATGTTTACACAGTCTTTTAAATCATTAGTAAACCATATTCCTAACACACGAAATTTGAGTGGGTTTCCAGTCCATTCCTAAATGATTCATATATCTTACTTCAGAATTCTTCTTACTTCCTAACCAAATTGCACTTGTTTTGCTAGAATTTATGTGAAGACCTGAAACAGATCCAAACTTAAACAGAACATCTACGCAAATTTCAAAAGACTTCTCTATCACCTGCCAGCAAAAATTCTGTGTCATCCGCATATTGTGAAAGTTTATGTTCAACATCATTCATCATTATTCCCTGGATATCTGTATTTTCTCTCTTATCATTATAGCTAATATTTCTACACAGAGTATGAATAGATATGGGGATATAGGGTCTCCTTGTCTACAACCTCTTTTAATTTCAAACCAGTTTGAAACCTGACCATTTACAACAACACAAGATTTAATATTTTTATAGAATGTATCTATCCATCTGCAGATGTCTTTCTGAAATCCAAATTTTTTTTATACCTTCGACATAAAACCCCAGTTAATCGAGTCAAAAGCTTTCTCAAAATCTATATTTAACAACAAACCAGGTAAATATTTTGATCTAAGTAAGCTATTGTGTCATATATCAATCTTAAGTTATCACCAATGTATCTGTTCCTAATGAAACCGTCTGGTCTTCATTAATGAGTCTTGGCAGTACATTTTTTATGCGATTTGCAACACATGATGATCCGATTTTATACACTACATTTAAAAGTGAAATTGGTCTCCAGTTTTTTATATATTGTCTTGGTTTATCTCCTTTGGGAATACATATAATAATCCCTTCTTTTTGTACACACTAGACAATTCTCCTCTTTTGAACTAGCATTCAACGCTCTAACAACAAATAATCCAATTTTTTTCAAAAAAAAAATTAAAGAACTCCGTCGAAAATCCATCAGAGCCTGGGCTTTTGTTATTTTTCATATTCTTTAAAACATCACTTGCTTCTTCAAGAGTAATTTCTCCCTCTAACTCGTTTGCTTCTGTTTCATTTAGACATGGTGTATCGTTTACTAAATCCATTATTTCACTATCTTCTACTTCTGATTCTGCGTAAAGTAATCTATAAAAGTTCTGAACTTCTAGAGAATCTCTTTTTCTGGGATGTTAAGACATTATCTTGCTGATCCGTGATCCTAGACATATTTTTTACTTACAAAATGACGTTTCTCAAGATTACAAAAATAGTTGCTTACTTTCTCACCCTCCGCTATCCACCTAGCTCTTGATCGTAGCAAACACCTTCCATTCGTTTTTCTCTAATATTTTTTTAATTGTTCTTTTTTTTGCTATAGCTCTAATATCGTCCTCGCTTATAAACTTTGTTGTTTCTAATCTTCGAATGTCAGATTCTAGTCGATTTTCTTCCTCCTGTATTTTCTTTCTTTTTCATTGTTGCAAATGAAATTGTCTTTGATCTTAACTTTCATAAGAAGGAAATCTAGAAAAGTATCATCGGGAACAGAAAAACGTAGTTTCATCAGGTATATCATTACTATTTGCATTCATCGCATATTCATCAATAACAGATCTTATCTCAGAATTTATCTCATTTACATATAAGTTGTCTTTTAAAAGAGATGAATTAAATTTCCAAAAAGTGTTATGTTTTGAGCTTTCACTAAATTTTAGTTTTAATAGTATACTCGAATGATCAGATCTATATCCACATTCAATGTCCACATAATCAACAAATGTTACTACTTTTGTCTGAAATCAGAAAGAAATCTAATCTAGCCTGTTGGAAAGGGTTTGTTCTTCTCCATGTATACCGCAAACACTCTGGATTTAGTTCTCGCCATATATATCACTTAATTCCAAATTTTCAATCATGTTTTCGAGCTCTTCCCTTGCCTTAGGGTTGTTAACATGTTTATAGTTATGATAATCTTTTGCTGGATCAAGGACTATATTGAAATCTCCAGCTATTATAAACATTCTCAATACCAAGCTCACTAATCTTTTGTTTCAGGTTGTTATAAAACTCCGGATCATCTCTGTTTGGTCCATAAATATTTACAAAAAGAAAGTTATTTTTCCTGAATTTCAGTAAGTAGCATGATATAATTTCCTGAGTTATCTTTGATGACACGTTTGACTTTGAACTCAAAATTGTTATTAAACAATATTCCCACCCCCCTTGAATTAGACGTGTAGTTTGAAAAATAACCCGCATATCCCCATTCAGCTAAAATGTATTTTTCAATCTTTTCTTCAAAATGTGTATCTTGTAGGAAATAAATGGAATATTTCTTGTTTCTCAAGTAATGGAATACATCACGCCTCTTTTTTGAATCATTGAGGCCTTGACAATTAACTGAAAGAATAGATAAGCTATTATTCATTTTCGTATTTATCAATCAAATAAATTCAAGAACATCCAGCCAACCAAAATGAAGAAAGAAATGAAAAACATAATAAGCAAGCAGATAAAGGAACACAAGTGTTATAGACACTTACAAGAAAGACACAAGTTCTTATTCTAGTTGACAATCGCTATCGGAACAAAGGACAGGCAGCGTTTTCTTTACATGCTATGAATACATTCATTCAATAATTACAGGTGACCTACAAAAAAAAAAAAAAAAAAAATAAAAAAAAAACACAAAAAAAAAACAATTAAAAAAAAAATTACATGAAGCCAACATAAGCCATATTGCTTACACATTGCCCCGCCATATCGAGGGCGGGATGAGCGTGGGGTAGGTGACAAAAAACATCAAAATGAAAAAAAAGGAATAAATCAACAAATTAACTATATATAACATCTACAACGATCATGAACAATGAACAACAGAATCCATCAAAAAAAAAAAAAAAAAAAAAAAAAAATGAAAGCGGAGCTGGAATTCCACCAAGCCCCCACTCCCGCCCATCACGCGTGTCCGTAAGTATTATGTTCGTACGGGCACGCGCTATGTATCCCCGCGCGCACGCGCGCCCAAGCGCACGTCCACCCCGCACGGACGCGCGCGCGCGCGGGCGCGAACGCCGCCGCGCGCGCAGGCGCAGCGCGGCGCGCGCGCGCGCGCGCGCGCGCACGCACGAGCGCCCGCCGCCGCGAGCGCGCGCGCACGCGCGCGCGCCCGCGCATAGAAAGTGGGGGACAAAAGGAAGGTCAAAGGAGGACCGGAATAGTGGCCAGTCTGGTGGGAAAGAGGGGTGAGGAAGGGGAAGAGGTACGGGAAAAAAAAAAAAAAAAGGAAAAAAAAAGGGGGGGGGGGGGGGGGGGGGGGGTTCGAGAGGTCATTGCCCGTGCGCAAGGTGTGTGAAAAACGGTTAAACACAATGTCGATTACAAGTCAAACCATGTTGTCCACAGCCCTAGCCTACCGCAAAGAGCCACACCAGGGGCTGTCACCACCTACACAGGAGAGAACATTTCAAGCCACACAATCAGACCAGATCATCGGGAAGGGGAGGGGGGAGGGGGGGGGGGGGGATTTCCTGAAAAAATAGACAAAAACACACATGCACCCCATGACACAGCGACCAAACCATTGACATCCCACGGCCAATATAACATCAGGCAGCGCCGAGAGCGCCAGGCACTCCCCTCAATCCACACTCCCAGATTTTTTAAAAAAGAATTTGTAGATATGAAAGAAAACATTACGGTACCACACACACACACACACACACACACACACACAAAACATTGAAAAAAGCATTTAGGCAAACACACGCTGCAGAATGCACAACTAGCCCCCACCCCACAGTTTCACAATCCTCACCACCCGATCACCAGACAACTATAAAGCCGGCATGTGACAAACCGCCAACAGACACAGACAAAAAGACATCCAGAACAGGGACCAGAACAGGGACAGGACAACCGTCCCCCCCCCCCCCCCCCCCCCCCCCAAAAAAAAAAAAAAAAAAACCAGCAGACGACAGGAAAGGAAGTCAAAAATAAAGAAAAAGGGAAAGTCAAAGAGAGAGACAGAAGGCGGGGAAGCTATGCACCGATGGAGCCCCCGGCATCCCAATGGCGACTGTCAATGACGCATTTCCCACACAAATTCCATCGAGACAGCGAAGGCAGCAATTTATACAGTTTTTCGCTCGCTAAAAATGGGTAGATCAATCAATCAACTGAAACTGAAAATCACACACTATTACAGATCAAAGAAGATAAGAACTTTTGACCAGAATGACAGATTATAATTTCATGAATACAGCTCCCTTCTCTCACTCGCTCATGTTTATTTCCCAAATGCATCGATCAGAGAAACACAATCACGGGACGAAGAGAGAGAGAGAGAGAGAGAGAGAGAGAGAGAGAGAGAGAGAGAGAATATAATTATGTATCAAGTAATAACAAACGCATCGACCTGGGATATAACATCTGAAAATAGATAGATATGCAGGCATACACAAACATTAACTCATGGTGATATTTGATTCTGACAATCTGGCGGGGACTGAAAGCTGGTTGGAGATGGGAAAAAAATCAGTCTGTAGGAGACTGAAAAAGTATGCATAAAACAACACAATCTTGGCATGAAATGTGGTAAAAAATTGCAAAGGTTTAAAGAGCATATAACATTTTCAACATGTATTCATTACACCGTCTTCATCACACAGTACTGTAACATGACCATTTTTTCTCTCCTTTTTTTTTCTTTTCTTTTCTCTGAATACTTGAAGTATTGTGGTATGCCATCCGTACGTGCGTTCAGTACAGCGTTTACAATGTTTTTTTTTTTTTAAGTAAGTTCAATACAGCAATACTAGAAAGTCGTGTGTCTCACAAGTAACAGCTAGCAAAGCCAACCGAGCGATCAGAAAAGGAGACAACACACACACACACACACACACACACATCGCCAAAGACACAAGGTAAGGATTCTAAAGATTTCCCTCCACACCCCTCGCTTGAAATAAGTCACCAGCCCCTGCCAGGACCAAGACTACCTGTATATTTGCTGAAGTAGGGGGTGGAAGCGGAGGGGGGTGGGGGGGGGGGGGGGGGGGGGGGGGTAGAGGGGAAAGGGGAGGGGGCAGAAACACAGCACCACCAAAACTTCAATGGATCAATGCACGAAATGATGGCACTAGGAAGGTGGTGATGCAGCCCAATTGGATCAAACACTGACACAGCCTACCATGTAAAATAAATAATAATAATAATAAAGTAGATAAATAAAAATAAATATAATTAAAAGAATCGCACAACACACACACACACACACACACACACACACACACACACACACTCCAAATGGGTTGAACCACATTAGAACTCTTTTTTATCATTTCATCATTTGAAGGGAAAAAAAAGTAAATAATATAAAAGAAAGAAAGAAAGGAGGGGGAGAGAGACCCATCTGCGCCACCCTCCATGCTATCTCCCAGCGCTCTGACTCATCATTTAAATACACAATACCCTAATATTCAATGACTCATCCAAAGTATCTGGGCAACAGTAGCCACCGCCTCTAACAGAGTGGGAGAGGGGGAGGGTGGGTGGGGAAGGGGAGTGGAAGTGGGTGGAGGGAGAGGAGCGAGAGGTACAAAAACAAAACAAAAAATTCCCTCCATACTACTCTGTGTGTGTGACAGTATGAATGCTTTAAACATTACACAAAGCACAAAAATTCGCTCCAAACTACTCTGTGTGTGACAGTATGAATACTTTAAACATTACACAAAGCACAAAAGGGAGATATGGGGCATCAAATGAACATACGGAAATCATTTTTTTTTCTTTTAAATCGCACATGAAGAAAACATTTTACTCAAAATCAATATATTCGAAACACGAATTGTGACAACAAAACATTCATTTCATTTCCCTCTGAAGGACTGAATCAACATCTGAACCCACATCAAGTCGGACTATTTTACCATTTTTTAGTTTGGTCAGTATCTTTCCATTGGAAGACCATGTGGACATTGTAGCTGAATGGTCTGCTGCTTTTTTGAGTATCTGATAGTTGGCTCGGGTTAAATCTTCAGAGAGAGAAAAGCCTGTTCCCTTTAATCGACGTCTCTCGGACAACACTAAACCACGTGTGCGTCGAGAAACAAACCGTACTAGTATGGGCGAGGGTTTTCCGTTCTCACCCCTCTTGCCCGTGCGATGCGCAATGTCAATATCGGAAACACTAACCGAAGCCACACCAACCTTTGTTTTAAAACAGGTCCACACATTGTTTGGCACACTCCTCCACAGTCTCACCTTGTTTTTCTTTTACACCAAACACTCTTATGTTCCACTGGTGTCCATGCTGTTCAATGTCATTAACATCCGCGTTCACTTTCGCCAATTCTTTTTCTTTCTGTTAAGCAAGTCTTTTAGTCACTGTTTTCACCCCTCACTTTATCCAGTTCACCGGACAGTTTATCATTGTTTGTCTGCAGTTCAAACACACTCCCCTCAAGCACATCAATACGAAGAGTCAGCGTTGTTGAGAGTCTCATCATCTCCTCTTTCAAAAACCGAATGTCGTCTTTTGTGGACAAGAGTGTATCTTTAATCTCTTGAAGAGACTCGCTGATCTCCATATTGCTGTCCGAGTTTTCACCACCACTGTCGTGCTTTTGTTTCTTTTTCTCCTGCTTGCATTTACCGCTTTCAGTGGGACTGAAACCCAGGTCACTTGCTGAGGAGGTAGAAGACGGTTTCCTTTTATTATCCCTTCCTCCCCCCTTTCCCGGAAAATATTTCGACACAGTGGATGTCATATTACAACAGGTTCAAGGCACCAGCACTAAAACTCAGCACGTCTCCATCCACAGAATAAACTATTGTTCGTTCATGTTAGGAGTGCCTGGGGATATCTATTTCTGAGAAAAAAAAAAACATATTTCAACTTAAACCAAAACAAACAAACTACAAGAAAAGACCAGCTGTCACCATTCCACAGAAAACCTGTTTCCCTAAATTTTCCCGACCAGCTTAAGCCATTTCACTGAACATACACTGAAAGGCAGGCATGCTCGGCGAGAGCTCACGAAACACGTCCTCTCGCTAGGCTGAGCGGAAGTCAACTCACTGCTCATTAATTTATACTCTCTGTATGAAATGCCAACGACTACCGAGTGAGCGTTTTCTTTGTCAAGTCGCACTATTGAGTCCTCTGTCGAATTGATCCCCGTACTTCAGACTGGAACTGAGGTGTGATACATGAGTCGTTTGTAGGCTTTTTAACGCACCGTGCCTTCCGATGCTGAGGGTTCCAGGGCAGCGTGTAGCGTTTTTCTGCCGGTATTCCTGTCATTCATGTATTGAAGGGCCAGACAGAAAATCGCCTTGCGCTTCGCCATGTTGAAGTTGAAGCGGAGAACGGACGGTGCTGTGGCAGGCTTGCTCCTCTCACATTTATTCTGGGGGAGCCTTCTTATGCAGTGTGGCGATGTGGTGGAGAGTAATCCTGGACCCGGCCCTCCTCTAAGCCGTGACATCAAGAGGCAGACCAGACTCGGCAGCGCTGATGTCAGCGGCGGCAGAACCAGCATGGAGAGGCCACTTAACGTCCAGGGAGGAGCCTCCAACCAGCCTACGAAAGACACGACCCTGGCTGACGTCGTTGCCATGATCAACTCCTTGAAGACGTCGATGGACACCAAGCTGGAGGAACTGAAGCAGGAGATGCAGATCATGCGAGAAGACTACGTGGCCATGCAGGAAGAGATGAAGAGGCTGAGAGAGACGATGTGAGCAGTCTTCGTCGGCAGAACCAGGATCTCCAGAAGGCGAAAGGTGAAACCTGTCAGAGAAGCTGGACGACCTGGAAAGGAAGACCAAAGACCCTGAAAGGAAGATCAAAGCGCAACAACTTGATCTTCCACGGCATTCCCAGAAAGCAGAAACGAGACCAGTGCTGACTTTGAGGACTTGCTGAGGATGTCTTCACCACAAGTTTGAACTTTCACAGGACGTGGACTTTGATCGTGTACACCGTATAAATTCGAAACCGTATTCCCCTGTCATCGCGAGGTGCACGTTCTACAAACAGAAAGTGGACATTCTTAAACAAAAACGAAAGCTTAAAGGAACTGATATTTTTTGTGTGGGTGAAGACTTCTCCGTTAGGGTGAGAGACAGGAGAAAGAAGTTGACCCCTCACCTGAACACAGCGAGAGGTTAAGGCATGGTGCACTGTCAATAGTGAAACGCTTTCCGTCGATGAGATGGTCGCAGTGGTGTACGACCATCTCATCGACGGACAGCGTTTCACTATTGACAGTGCTAACAAATTAGCAGAGCTAAAATAGGGAATCGGCCGGTCCACAAATTTTCTCAGAAATGTATCCGTTGTGGTGGAGGTAACGAACAGTGAGGCAACACCGGTTGAGTTGTCCCAGTGCGGCAATGACAGGCAGAAACAGACCGCGCAACATGTGAATGTGTGTATGGTGACCGGGGCGCTGTGTAGTCCTTGAGGGGCGTGGATGCAAACTATGCACGCACTGACATGTCAGTAGAAGGCATGGGTAGTTCGACCTCCGCCGAGGAAAACGAACGATCAAGTTTTGTTGATGTTTGTAATGAATTGAAATATTTTTCTTTCGTGCACTGGAATGTCAATGGACTGTTTGCAAAAATAGGTGATAATTAATGTATGTCTTTTTATTCGATCCTTTGATTTGTATGTATGTTTAGTTGAGACTTTTCTTGAAGTTTTTCCGTCTTCGGTTTTTTTACTGATATACTGTATTCTGTGTGGTGTGGTTGCGCATGCGCGTAGGAAGGAGGCCGCTGAACTTTTCGCTGTCAAAATTTTTCACTTTATAATAAGTATTTGGCATAAAGTGGTCTCCAGTGTTTAAAAAACTGTAAAACTATATATCAAGATATCGTATGAATTGAGATTAAGCGTTAGAAACAATGTTCAGAACGTTTTTGAGTTGCTTCATGGACTTAACAATGTGTTGTGTTGAACGTGTTCGCTCACTGTGACACTTGTGGATGGGTGTTACTGCACTTGAAAGTAACAATTAATACTTTTATTTAGCAGGTGATCTACTAAATTTTAAATCTAGTCCTTTGTACTTAACTCGTTCCATTACCGGTAAAATGTCAAGAGATGGTCAAACCAAGGTGAGGTCGAGGCAATGTGAACGGTAGTACTACTACTATTTCGCCTCAAGCACCAGCACGAAGCAAGTATTACATGTGTTTAAAACCATCGTATGATTCAGCCATTGAGGATGATGAAAAAGGAATCGAGTGCCATGATTGTAAACAATGGTGTCACTTTGGTCGTTCAGGTCTGACCCAGTCAGAATATGACTTCTTATGTGAGTCTGAAAAATCATACATTCAGTGGATATGCCCCCAGTGTGTTCAAGGAAAAAGGTATGAAAAGAGATGTTAAAGATGACAAACTTGACCACTTGATCGCTAAGATTGAAGCCATAAAGAGTAAATTAGCAAAACCCTGAAACTGGATACACAGGTGAGTCCTTAGATCAAAAATAGAGAAGGCTGTTGAAAGGCAATTAGCTGGGGCTCTGGACGAAAGGGATGAGATAAAAAAAAAAAAAAAAAAAACTAAATGTGATTGTAGTTGGAGTGAGAGAGAGTGATGAAGTTAGTCAGGAGGACAGAGAAAAAGAGGATTTGTGAGGGTGAAGAAAATGCTGGGAAAGATTGACTCCAAACTCAAAGATTAATCTAGTAGTGAAACCAGTAAGACTCGGGGGAAAAATCTGACAAACCGAGGTTACTTAGATTCAAGGTTGGTTCTGAAAAAGGGAAAGAAATAATACTGAGAAACTATGGTACCTTAAACCAGGGAATACAAAGAGAGGACAAAATCTATTTCAACCCGGACTTCACCCCTTTACAGAGGCAGAGACACAGAGAATTGAAAAACTTGCTTGAAACCAAGAAGAAGGAAACATGAGAAAATGTCTGGATCATAAGAGGTGGGAAAAGTGTCAAGAGATTGGCCAGTGGTGCTGGAGCAAGTGGGGTGGGAGTGAAGCAATGACTGAATGTGAATGAAAATGTACATAGTTTTAATATTGATCAAGATACATACTGTTCAAATGGTTGTTCTGTAATTTATTCAAATCTGGATAGTTTCTTGAACAAGAAGGGTGAGTTATTTTCATTGATTCAAGAAAAGAACGCGAGTGTGATTGCGTTAACTAAAATTAAAGCCAAACGACAATTGGATGTAAATATGCCCGAGTATTGTATTCTCGCTTTTGATTGTTTTACGAATAAGAACCCCATTCTAAGGGTAGCATTGTATGTAAAGCATTCCCTTCATGCGAAACCCTGTGATGAACTAAACAAACATACGTTTCAAGAGAGTGTGTGGTGTTATTTTTCAACAAAGGACAAAAAAAAAAAAAAAAACGATTACTTGGATGTATGTATAAAAGCCTTACTTCAAATGCTGAAAGTTTTTCTGCCCCGACCGGCTCCTACCCAGAGTTGAGTTTGCTGCGGGCTCAGTTGGGAAGACTGGGACCACACAGTCGAGTTTCATCCACTTAATGGATGCGTTTCTGAGAGTGTTTGCTCAAATTTCCTGACCAACACTGCAGGTGTCTGTATCTCTCGGGCCTGGTTGACGCCGGGATATATTATGAAAGGAAGCGTAGAGTACAGCCCTGTCATGTAGTCTCAGACCGAAATGGAAATCCGTAGCATCATCTTAATCATCCTCATCATCTCATCGATCAGCATAAAAAAAAAAAGTCTCAAATTCTGTGGCCCTTCATGCCCTGCTCTCATGGTGACCTCAATTTCGATGTCCTCTCCACGTCTGTGGCCTTGGTTTGGTTCCGTCCGGGTCACCGGTATCGGCGAGTCCATGGGGGCTGTCGTTGGACGGACGTGGTGGCACCCTCCGGAGGGAGAGCTCACTCACGCCGGCTCCGCGACTAAGCAATTATTGTCGTCAGTAGGGGGCTTAGTAGTGGGTGTCCTGCGTATGTTAGATCAGAATAGGCGCCACTGAACACCACCGAAGTGACTCGGCAGCAGTGCAGTGTCTCCTCAAGTAGTTAATGATGCATATCTGATTCAATCTGTTCGCAGTCCAACTAGGAGAAGAACAGGACAAAAACATAGCCTGATTGATTTAATTCTTGTAAATGACGATAACCTGATATCTGACATTGAACACCACAGTCCATGTGGGAAAAGCGGTCATGATGTATTGATATTTGATGTATATGTTGCAATTGATGACTATTACAAGCAAAGCAAACACCATGAACATAATTACGCAATAGGGAATTACAGCAACATGAGAGAGTATTTTAGAAAGGTTGACTGGTCTGAACTAGGTAGTCTGGATGTGGAAACATGTTGGTCAACTATAAGAAATAAAATTCAAGAATGGATGAGGAAATCTGTAATAAAGAAATATTTTTAAAAAAGTACAATTTGTATAAAAGATTTATGATTACACAAGATGGTACAGATTACCAACAATTATGTTAAATTGAGAAATGAATGTTCTAGAGAGGTGAGAAAAGCTAAAGGGACTATGAGCATGAAATTTCAAAAAATAGTAAGAAGAATTCTACATGCTTCTGGAAATATGTCAGCTCAAAATTGAATGTTAACCCTTCAATTAGTCCTCTGAGAACAGAAGATGGTAATATTGCAGTTAGTGATAATGATGAGGCCGATGTGCTAAACAAATTCTTTTCTAGTGCATTCATACATGAAAATATTGAAAAATGTTCCTGAAATTGACAGTGCCTCATTATCTGATGGAAAAATTCTGAGTGATATAATCATTAGACCATTAGCAGTAAAAGAAAAAATAAGTAAATTGGAGGTCACTAAAGCTTTTGGTCCAGATGGTTTACCAGCTAGAGTATTAAAGGAGTTATGTGAAGAATCAGCGGTACCTTTGTGTGTGTTATTAAATAAATCAATAAGCGAAGGAGTGGTAGCCACTGATTGGAGGTTTGCAACTGTGACTGCTATATTTTAAAAAAGGCACCAAGTCTGACCCAGGAAATTACCGCCCTGTAAGTTTGACTTTTATCCTTTGCAAAGTGCTTGAGTCATTTGCAAGAAATTCTGCTAACAAAATCCAAATTAAATATTGTCGCACTAATATAAGAAAATTTTTGCTTTAGTAACAGAGTGGCACCATATGGAACAAACAACCTGCACACATTAAAAAAGCAAAAGATTTGAATACTTTGAATACTTTTAAAACCTTCTGGATACTAACGCAAAGTTAAATATTTTTAAATTTAATTTGATTGACAGAATAGAGTAAAATAAATCCTGAGCATATGCATGCATTATGCAACCACTATTTATTTATATAAATAAGATGATGGGAAACTAAAAGCCGTGAGGCTATCTAAGCCCCAAGTGACTGAACTGAACTGAACTTAAAAAGTAGAACTGCAAATATTTCTCCGGACTTAGAAGAAAATACAGCTGTTTTAGATAACATACACGTAAGTGGACCTTAAAATTTAAGTAGAAATTCCGAGGACAGGGATCTTAATAATTATGGTAAAATGCTACTTAGTTTGTGTACTGTTTTCAATTTGAGCATTTTGAATGGTATGTGTAAGGACAACCTGCAAGGTCGCTACGCGTACATATCTGAGCATGGAAAGAGTGTTAATGATTATTTCTTAATGTCGTGCGATTGATACACAGAGATTGCTAGGAGTTGTGAATTATTTGTTTCTGATAGAATCGAATCCGATCATATGCCATCGCAGTCACGTGTTAGTTTAAAATATGATGTGAAACTTGTGTACAAGAAAAGGATAACGTCTATGTGATTGAAAAGTTTGCATGAGATGAAGAGTGTGCTGATTTATTTTATGATTCACATTGTTCTGACGAATTACAACTTCAACTGGAAAGCTGCTACCAACTTGATCAATGTTGATATTAATGAGTCTTTAAAAGGTTTCAATAATTGTATAATAAAGGCAGCAAAATGTATTTAGAAGCAAACACGTATTGGTGACAGTGGGAAAGATGATTACTGGTACGATAACAAATGCCGCGTTAGTTAAAAAAAAAAAAAAAAGGGGGGTCTGTAACTTGTTAAAGAAATTTTTCGTCGTACGTTGTCTGTCCCTGATCATGATTATTATTGTACAGCCAGACGTGAGTATAAACATATGCTGAAGAGAAAAGAAAATCTGTTCACAATGCAGTGATAACGATTTTATTGCATTCTATTAATGATCAGAAAGAAATCTGGGATGCGCAAAATGTCAAAAAAGGGGAAACAGCCTTTAACTAACATTAGTGTGAGTGAAAGGTTTCAACATTTTAAAAGGATTGCTTGGAAAAAAAAAACGAACACTCCACTAATGAGTATCTGCATACAGTTGAGTATCACCATGAAAGTGACTATAGCAATGATGATGGCAACGATAACCATTACGATAATGATAACTTTAATGGTGATCACAGAAGTTTTAAATCGTCCAATTTCAATTGAAGAAATTTTGATGGCTTTGAGAAAAATAAATAAACGTAAAGCTGCTGGGCCTGACAGAATCATTGGAGAACTATTCTCTATTTTCTTTATTTATAAATGAACTGATGGTAAAGGTTTAAACTCTGGAAGACATGGTGCTACATTTACGAACGATTTCTTGGACATCTTCATTCTATTCCTAGCGGACAACGTGGTGTTCATTGAAGAAACTGTAGTTTGGTTTGCAAAATCAGCTAAATAGTTTACAGCAAGCTGCTGGTTCTCTTCCATTGAGTGTAAATATGAATAAAAGTAATATAGTAGTATTCAGAAACGGGGGGGGGGGGGGGGGGGGGGGGGGGGGGAGGATATCTTTCTTCAAGAGAAAGATGGATATATAATGGAAATATCATGCCAGTTGTAAATGTTTCTAAATATCTAGGAATATACTTTTCTACTCGTTTAAGCTTCACCTTTGCCTGAACAAATCATGCATGCAGGGCCAAAAGTGCTTTATTATGCATTATGAAGAGATTATATCTGCTAAAAAAATTACTCTCTGAAATTATTCTTAAAGTTATTTGATGTTCAAATTCAACCTATGATACAATATGGGGCTGAATTGTGGGGACTGGACGCTGCTGCTATTTATTGTGAAAGCTTCATTTATATGCCTTAAAGAAATTTTCTCGGAATTTCACCACGGACACCTACTTTGTCTATGGCGAAACAAATCGATACCCTATATATCTTTACTGTCTGTAGTCAAATGCATCCAATACTGGTTAAAATTAACGCAAATGGATTCTGCAAGACTACCTTACAGGGCATACAGAATGTTGTTAGAACTGGATGGTAGAGTAAGAAAACCTGGGTGTCAAACGTTCGAAACAAAATTATTGTATGAATATGGATTTGGAGTCGTATAGCTTAGTCAAGGTGTCGGAGATGTGAAAGCCTTTATATACGTATTTCGTGAGGGACTGATTGACTGTAGATGGCAAAGACTGGGACTTCAACATTAGAGGTAGTCATAGCAGAGAAACGTGACAAACGAGTCACACAAGACAACACACAACGCGTTTCGACCTCTTAGGTCTTCCTCAGGTGAAATAAAGATGGACAAAATAACGAAAATGCACTTAGCTTTGATCGCTTCAGATTGCTTCTGAGTTCAGCGCAAGGAAGGCGCTCATTCAACGCCTTCCTTGCGCTGAACTCAGAAGCAATCTGAAGCGATCAAAGCTAAGTGCATTTTCGTTATTTTGTCCATCTTTATTTCACCTGAGGAAGACCTAAGAGGTCGAAACGCGTTGTGTGTTGTCTTGTGACTCGTTTGTCCACGTTTCTCTGGGCGGTTCGCTGAGACTAAATTTTCGTTTTGGTATTTCTGAAATCTCTGTTCATCATTCTTGCTACAGACAGTCAAGGAATTGTTATCTTCTCTTTCCATTATGTAGTGCGTCAAGAGAAGATGAATTTCATTTTGAACTCATTACCCAGAACTTTGTGATCTAAAAGAACAATTTATTCCACATAAATATTTCAATCACCCCTGCTTGTTTAGACTCGTTATGTTAATGTCGTCAACAAATGAGAATATCATTAGGCAGTCAATCTTATATTTGAACAAAGCATTCAAGAGAAGAAGTCTGTATTTAACATAGTTACGTAAACAACTCTTGAGACTTTATATCTTTTCCATGCACACCCCCCCCCCCCCCCCCCCCCCCCCCCCCCTTTCTAAGGGGCTATGGCCTTTACGAATAAAATGTCAATGTCAATGTCAATGTCTCTCTTTCTTTCTCTCTCTCTCCACTCACACATACACACATTCATACACCACACACACACACACACCCACACACACACACACACACACACAACACAGAGAGAGAGAGAGAGAGCGAGAGAGAGAGAGAGAGAGAGATACAGATGTGTATATATATATATATATATTATTTATATATATATATATATATATATGACTGTCTGTCTGTCTCTCTCTCTCTCTCTCTCTCTCTCTCTCTCTCTCTCTAGCTCGCTCGCTCGCTCGCTCGCTCTCTCTGTGCCTCTTATCTCTCTGTCTCTTTGTCTTTCTCTCTCCCCCATTCCCTTTCTCTCC
>JADBJO010031758.1:10000-16414 GCA_016801955.1 Conus betulinus | reverse complement strand
ACAATACTACTACTACAACTACTATACTCCTACTATACGACTACCACCACCACCACAACCACCCCAGTACTCTACTACTACAACAACAACTACTCTCCTCTCTCCCTCTCTCTCATTGTGCCTCGGATCACCATATTATACACTTACGCCCCTCAGATATGCCAAGAAAGGATTTTTGACAATAACACGGACAGGACGGCGAGAGTACAGAACCGCACCAAGGTAAGACGGAATCCTATGTTTGCCCTTTGATCCGGATCCACACAGTTTGAATCGGCACCAAACTTTAAGAAAAACATATCAGTCCCTGTTCCATCTCCACACACATTTCGTCAAAATCGTCTGTGTAGTGTTTTACGTTATTTTGCTTACAGACAGGAACGAACAAACAAATCAACATACAGGAGAAATTATAAGTTCCTCGACTGGGCTAACCGGCTGCCAGTATATAGTGCCACAGACTATTGGCTGGAAGATCCGGTTGGGTTGGATCACTTTGGAGGCAGTCGGCGTGTGCAACGAATTGTGTTAAAAGTACGCTGTAGGGTTTAATGGGAAGACTGAAATTACTCGTCAAATCCAATCCACTCAACAATATGCGTAACTGAAAGAGGTGCTCAAAATTTTCCGACCAAACTGCAGGAGACTGTGTCTCGTGGACGTTCAGAAAGAGGCGCAAGGCGATCAACGGCTATGTCCAGTATCTAACACCAGAACAGAACCCTTAACTTCGTCTTTGTTAGCTCATAGAGGTATTGGTGTTACACTTCTGTGGGGTTCCATCACGTTTCGTTTAAAGTGGAATGAAATGTATGATTCTCTTGCAAAACAGCGGCGAAGAAGATATGGAAAAAGTTCCAAATGTTTGTATATTATCTACGCAGCTAAACAAAGTCACCAGTATCAAGGAGGCACCAAAAGGTACCCGTCAAAGGAGCTCAGCGCTGTGTTTTCTCTGATGGTGACCTCACAGTGGCTGAGGACTCATTGTTCCATGCAGGTTGGTGGGTCAGGACTGCGAAAGATTGAGTGTGGCTTTGAATGGAAGAGATGTGGATTGTCGCGTGAGTTATGATCAGTTCACGACACATCGGAATAAATAACTTGAAAAAAGCCCTTATTTGACGACTCAAATCTCGTCAAGAATGTGAAATGAAAAAATTGAATGAATAAATCGACTAACGTTAATGATATCAACGGCATGAATTTGGGAGGAACTGTCGTTTTCGTGGACAGAATTACTCGACAGATGTGGTCGTGTGTTGCTCCGCGCTTTACATAACCATTCTGTAAACGGTCTATTTCTCAGCAAACGTGTGAAGCAGGCTCCTGATTCGATTGCCGTGGCTGTCACTAGTTGTCGTCCCTTCACTTTATTACCAAACAGAAAACAATTCTCCTAATAAGTCCATGAACTGTGGAATGCTAGGAAAAATTTGACAAATTGCATGAAAGATGGATTTTCAAAATCGTAGAAGAGATATAGGAGACAGTCTATGAACAAGACTGTGAACTTCAGCGACCAACAGTTTCGACATAATTAACAGCGCAACAGGGAGAGACCAGAATGGTCGAAAAGGGAGAGATCAAGAAGAAAGCCATTTGCCCCCTAAGCGCGCTCTCCTGATTCCTACGCTTCAAGGACGGTTGGCCCATTTTCTAAAGATTACAGAAATTCTCCCCAGGCCTTGATTCAGCTAGCTAGTTCAGATATTCAATGCTCTACGCAGTGCCTTCGGGAGGGGCGGGCCGTGTGCACCTTTCGCGCGGGCCAGACAATAACAGGGGTTTGCCGCGAAGAAAATCCAATCAAGACGGGGCAAACTGTGAGGGCTGTTTGCCAGGAGCAAGTCACAACATCAACGGTCGTGGATTTCTACCCAAGCCGTCCTCAGGAAGGAGCGGCGGCTCTCTCATGGCAGGTCCTACTTTTTCTGATCTTACCAGTATAGTTTGTACCTGTTGTTCGCGCTGGACTGCAGTTGAATTAAACGGTGCCCGCGGCGTGAGAAATAGCTCATCTTGTAGTGAGCGCAACATGATCTCGTAATCCAATCGAAGGTTCCGGGTTGAGAATCTCCGCGCGGGCCGTTTCTTCTGTTTTTTTTTTTTTTTTTTTTTTTTATTCTTTTCTTTTTGTTTCTCTCTTTCTTCGTTCAGAAACTATTCTTTTTTGTTTTTTCTTCAGACTTTTTTTCCAAGGTTCCGGTACGAAGGGGGCTGATTTCCCTCGGAGTGTAACATTGTAGTTTTCTCGAATCCATGTTGTGCCATATGTAGTCACTTCGCAATGAGACTAGAAAACCGAGGTTTCCGGTGTAACGCAAGCTGGAACACCTGCCACAGGAAGTATAACCAACTCCCGTCACCAAACTTCTGGAAGGAAAGGCCAGTTTGGCCATTGGTACTGGATGATGACGCTAACCACATAGCGAATGCACCTTTCCACCGAAGAACGAGTATGGCTGCCCTTAAGTGGCAGCGGATAAAAAAAAAAAAAAACGGTCATGAACACAAAAACTACACTCCCTTGCGGGGGCAGTTGGGATTAATTGCATTGCCTTGTCTTGTATAGGTGAGTGTCCCGCAGGGTATCAGTCCCCTGCGTACTAAGAAGAAGAAGAAGAATTAAGACCGTGCAGTGAATAGCGAATCAGACGGCAGTGGCTGCTGTAATTAGCCTGCTTTCACACAGACTGCACCGATCAAACTACGAGTGCTACACTTGTACCCGGCCGTCTCTCCCTCTCCCCCCACCCCCCCCTGCTTCTTTCCTCATTTCCTGCTCCATGCCGGTACCTCTCTCTCCCCCACCACGACCCCCCATCATCCTGCACCTACCCCCTATTGAGTCTATCTGAGGACGATTCTGAAGAAAAGTCCGGCGTGGTTAGATGGAACCTCGTTCTAAGACCGGACCGTGCTCATGTACCATTCTGCCATACCTGTGAACCAACGAGACGGCATTAGTGATTTTCATGCGCCCCCTCTCCCTCCCGCATAATCCAATATCCAGATTAATCTTCTTCCCATTTCGCTCCTTCATAATCAAGGGATAGATCATAATTTGATCGTCCCCTCCCCCCCCCCCCCCCCCCCCCCCCCGCCTCCATCAATCATAAGCCCGAGCTCCACGACTTGATTTCTTTCCCATCCCCAAATCCTATCAACAATCACATCCTTTCCTTCCCATGTCCACAATTCCACATTCAACTTTCACCGACAGTATAAATGTAGTAATGTATAAGCAAATCTGCTTTTGTTCCTTAAAAAACTTCAGTAACAATATAAAATCCTGAATCACTGCCACCTGAAAATCCAAATTTCACGTTCCCCCGAAAACGAAGATGTCATGGCCAACTCCACCAATTCACATCCTCTCTTAAAAATAAGCAAACACAACAAACAAAACACCCACCCAAAACCTCAGTCTGCTTGTCACTTTCCTGAAACGAATTTATGAGAACCATGACGTAAAAATACCATTAGCACCGGCATTAGATGTTTTAAGAAACAACAATATGACACTGACAAGGGTAGAAGGGGCAATGGAAATATACTTGATCAGACCAGGGACTGGTCATAAGGTAAGGTCGTGGGGATGGAGATGATCCATGAGAAACAAAAACAAAAAACAAAAAAACAAACAGGGGGAGAAAAACAGGGGAGTCGTTTCCTCTAATGACAGGCATTCGTCAGGCAATTGCTATGGCTACACCACACACACACACACCACACACCACACACACCACACACACCCACACGCATACACGCACACACACAAATTATATATCTAGTATATCCCCCCCCCCCGCCCAACAGACGCACAAACAACACAACAATCACACACAAACACGAGAGAGAGAGAGAGATGAGTAGCGAGAGAGCAAGAGAGAGAGATCGAGAGCAGAGAGAGAGAGAAAAGGGTGAGAAATGGACCGGTGGGAAAAAGGGTGGTCAGGGAAAAGGTTGTTCGAACGCCTAAACACCCAAGATCATCCAATCCATCATTCGAAGCATGGCGCAGCCCCAAGGGATTATCCCCTCAAATCAGTACCGAAGGCGCAATGTTTCAAGCACAGGTTAAATGCATGGACGCTCACACTTTGCCTCCCTTAAAATGCACCACCCACCCCCCCCGCCCCCCCACCCACCCCACCACCTAACTCCAACACGTCATTCATAACGGTCGTGGGAAAGTACACACCAAGCCTATAATCACTATCCGTGGATGCAGAAAGATGATTTTATAGTTGGAACCTTGCGTGCCTGTGCTTGTGCCAGTGTTGCTTCGCAGGTGCGACATTACCTAAAAACATAGGTTGTGTACACGAAAGAATTTTTTTTTTTTTTTGTTTTTGTACGAAAGGAAAAACGAAATGACCAGAACGAGCGGCAGAGAGAAGTATTGGACAATCTTGGGGTACATTGATTGAAACAAGCTACGTTTTACGAGATGTTTCTTACAGTCTTCTTTAGCGTTTCTAAGCAGTTTCCTTGCTGTATCGGACACGATCGATCTAGCGTTTGGGGCTCTTCCAATTGGTCTATTTTCTGCTGTCAGCAGAATACAAACACATTTTCAGCTTCAAACGTAGTTTTTGAAAGACTTGTTGTCCAACACCTGTTCTCAACGAAACCGCGCACGCCCAACACAATACAGAATACAGATAGGAGAGCTACATATATACGCGAGCGAGCACGCGCGCGCGGCGCGCGCGGCGCGCGCGAGCGCACACACACACACCACACAACACACACCCACACACCACACACACACACTAGAAAACATGCACCGAACAAGAGCTTATGAAGACGAAACAATTTATCATAACAGATTGAAATCGGTTGATGATATTAATGAAAATAAACCACAGTGACTAGCCATTGATGCTGTGGACAGATTATCTCATGTATGGTTCCATCCTCTCGTGGTGTGTGTGTGTAGTGTGTGTGTGTGTGTGTGTGTGTGTGTGTGTGTGTGTGTGTGGTGGCGTGCGTGTGCGTGCGTGCCGTGTGTGTGTGTGTGTGTGTGTGTTGTGTGTGTGTGTGTGTGTGTGGTGCCATCCTCTTAACGTTTGCAGCTATTGCGTTCGTGGTTCTTCCCTCGTGTTATCATGAACTAACCTTGCACCTTACGTTCCATCCCTGACCTACCACAACAACTGCCCCCCCCCCCCCCCCCCCCCCGCGCCGCGCCCCCTCCCCCTGGCACTCCTTCCCTCCCTTTCCCCCCTTCCCTCTCTCTCGCTGTCTCTCCCCCCCTTTGTTCTTCTTTTCCCTGCCTCCCTCCCATCCCCCCCTCTCTCTTTGTACCTCTTCCTACGCTCCCTTCCTCCCCCCTCTCCTCTCTCTGTCTGGTCTTCACTAGCTATTCCCCTAGCTCTCACTCGCAGCTCCTAGCTCTCTCTCCTCTCTCTCTCTCCTCTCTTCATCTCTTCTCTCTCTCTCTCTCTCTCTCTCTCTCTCTTTCCAGGGAGTGTTCGTTAGATAGTTTTGGAGGGGGGGGAAGGGAAGGGAAAGGGAAAGGGGGATGGATGGTTTGGATCAGTCATGGGGAGGCGACAGTACAATCTACGCATCTCGCATTCCTGGAGTGTCCATATGCAGATTGCAGCGTGTTGTGCCGCGGATCGGTCTGGAATGCTGCACACACACACACACACACCACACACACACACACACACACACACACACACATGCACACACACACACACACACACACACCACACACACACACACACACACACACACACACCTCACACACACACACACACACACACACACACACACGCACACACACACACACACACACACTCACACACACACACACACACACACACACACACACACACACACTTGTCAACAGGTCACTATTCATGACAAGGATGGGGGAGGGGGGACTGAAGGAGTGGGAGGAAAACAGAGGGGGGGGGGGCTGGGGGCTGTAGAGCTGATCGTGGTTGGCTTGGTGGTAAAGTCACTGATTTCTAATCTCTGACTTGAAGATTTCGAATCCGGTTTGAAAATTGCCAACAAGAAGGGTACCTCTTGCTCCCGTGATGGGCGGATTATACGCCCGTGGCTAAAAACGAATGCTGTTTACAATACCAATTCGTCTAGCACAAATGCTGACACGAGACACACACAGAATAAAACGAGCATCCTCTTGTTTCTTGTTTGTTATGTGTTGTTTAGGGCGTGTTCGGTGTCTGCATTCGTGTTATGCGAATTGGTGCCTTCGTTTGCAAGTATCATGGTCGTATGCCTATCACATTATGGAAGCAAGAGTTTCCGTCTGGTTTGATAATTGTCTGTTTATCGTTCCCTCCCTCATGCACGATTCCCTCCCCACAAAAAAGGCTTTTTTCCGCTCCCGATCTTATCGGTGTTGTCGTTTTTGGTGCTTTCTGT
>JADBJO010031758.1:0-2500 GCA_016801955.1 Conus betulinus | reverse complement strand
CTCTCTCTCTCTCTCTCTCTCTCTCTCTCTCTCTCTCTTGTACCTATTGTCACTGATATGATAGCAGCAGTCTGAAGTTCCTGACCTTGATCAGCTCCGTTATCTCTGCCAGTTACACAACGGACACCTGCACATTCCTTCTCTGAGGTGACACATTCATGCCAGAGATCTAGTTCAATCAGACATTCTGATGTCAGTTCCTTTAATTTGACTGACATGTCCTACGCGTGTTCCAAGCATGCATCATCAAGAAAAAAGACTGTGCGTATGAGGTGATATTTTGCTCTAATGTATATGCTGCTTTCCTATGTTTAACGCATCCAGTCCAAATTTTCCCATGAAAAGCGCCTACCTTTGATCAGTTTGGAATGATATTAAGCTGACAATACGTTTCTGGTTACGTAAAGGTCTGTTATTGTTTTAAGATAAGAAAGACTTTTCTTTGTTTCACATACTGTATTTGCCATAATGGCAAATTCCTTGAGTTTTACTTAGTTGTAATTAGAAGTTATGCCTATATGTTGTCTACCTTTATCCTACGTTCACTAATACCTTTCATGAGTGCAACTCTGTTTGTCAGAAATTGCATTTATATTATCTGACCTTAACCTTTATTCTATGTTCACTAATACTTTTCATGAGTGCAACTCTGTCAGAAATTGCATTTATTTTATCTGACCTTGACCTTTATCCTACGTTCACTAATACCTTTTCATGCCTGCAACTCCGTTTGTCAGAAATCGCATTTATATTATCTGATCTTGACAGAACGTGACTTAGTACTTGTTACAGTTAGTATTTGCATTGGATGTGTCGTCGAATGTGTCTTTTATCAGTTTATTATAAGTAACTTTATCTGATCAAACATCGGAAGACAATGTCCGTTTTGTTATATTGTAAACAAAAATGCTGAAATGTAATGGTAGTATAAATTAATCATTACTGTTTGGTTATTTCTCATACTGGAATCTATGATATTTATCGTTCTGTCAGGCTCATTTATGCTAGATTTTCTATCTGCTAAAAAAACTATAAATGTTAAAGTTTACCATGTAAACACACACACACACACACACCACACACAACACACACACGCGGCGCGCGCGCGCGCGCGCGCGCCCACACACACACACAACACACACACACACACACACGCACACACACACACACACACACACACGCGCGCACACACACACACACCACACACACACCACACACACACACACACACACACACACGAATGCACACAATGACAAACAAACACACACACACAACACACACACACACACACACACACACACACACACACACACACACACATAGAACCCAAAGCTATCTTTCCAAACAATCCTGCACAAAGACACAGCGGGCAGGAGATTCGTCTGTTCATGTTAGCACATGAGATCAAAGCCAGCACAAGGCTGGCACAGAGAGAGAGAGAGACCCGGAGAGATGAGAGGGGAGGATGAGAGAGGGGAGGAGGCAGAGACGAGAGAGGAGAGAGAGAGAGAGGAGAGAGACGGATGAGAGGAGAGCGAGCGAGCGAGAGGAGAGAGACAAGACGATGGGAGGAAACCAGAGAGAGGGAGGAGAGAGGACGGGAGGAGGAGGGAGAGGACCGAGAGAGAGAGAGACAGACAGACAGACAGACAGAGACAGGGAGCCAGAGAACAGAGAGAGAGCGAGAGGGAAGACACAGAGAGAGCAACAGACAAAACAGAGGGGGCTGACCGACTGACAGGCAGAAACAGACAGACCGACAATAGCGAGAGAGGAGAGAGAGAGAGAGAGAGAGGGATGAGAGAGAGAGAGTTGATTTCAGGTCTAGATTAGATTTGGTTTTGTTTTGTGTCTAATTTCATTTGCCTTTTTACTTCACGAGCAGCATTACACCACAACCACCAAAGCCACGAACCACCACCCACACACGACGGAGCACGCGCACACAAACACGGCCGAGTATCGAACCGGACACAATGCATGAAGGTAGCACGAGGACGACGGTAGATAGGAGGGAATGATGATATGCGTACGAAGGGGGGGGCAGATACGTGAGGGAGTATCAGTCTCCATGCTCTCCCCCCTCTGCGATCCAAAATATCGCAACGAACACAACCCACACACAACACACACAACACACAAATGAGAACCCACACAAGCCACACACACCCAGAACACACACAAGTAAGACATCGAAACACGCGAGGCCTCAGTTTGGTGCTGCATTCCACTACGCACACAGCACACTTACACACACACACTGCAAGCACCACACACCACACACACACAACACACACGCAGAGGAGGAGACTGAGAGAGAGAGGGAGAGAGAAGAGAAGAGAGAGAGAAGAGGAGCGAAGAGGGAGGAGGAGAGAAATTCAAAGGATATGATTCCCTCAACAGGTGACTTTTTATCTTCGAGGCGCGAGAGTAGGAGTAGAACGAAGGAGGAGAAGTTTCGTTGCTGAAGTAAGAGAGAGAATGATATCTCATGATTAAG
>JADBJO010031757.1:12500-16416 GCA_016801955.1 Conus betulinus | reverse complement strand
GCGCTGGTGGCCTTGGTGGTCCATTTCGGGGCAGCCGCGCTAGTGCTCGGCAGGGCGGGGCAGAACCTCCGATCGGGGCCTCATGCTGGCCGGCCTGGTGGGAATGTGTCATGCTGACCAGATGGACTGGCGGGCGGGGCAGCAATCACAACTGCAAACCTCACGCATCCATGGCTGAAACCACAACGTGCATTCGGGTTTGTTTGAGATCTCTATCCGCTCCCTCTACACCCCCCCTCCCTCCGTCTTTCCCCCCCCCCGCCCCCGCCCCTGGCCTACCTGTCTGTCTGTCTCTCTTGTATATCTTAATTATAGATAGATGGACAGGCAGATAGATACTCCTAATCTATTGAAGTCTAAGTTTTTCTGGTGTGTGTTAGAGCGACAGTATGTTGTGTTCTATAGGTGGCCCGCGCAATTGGTGTGTGTGTGTTGTGTGTATGTGTGTTTGTTGTGTGTGTGTGTGTGGTGTGTTCGTGGTGTGTGTGTGTGTCCTGCGTGTTGCGTGCGTGCATGCGTGTGTATGTGTGTGTGTGTGTGTGTGTGTGTGTGTGTGTGTGTATGTGTTTCTTCTCTCTCGTCTTCTCGTCTCTGTGGGGGGGTGGTTTCTCTCAAGTCTTCTGTCTCTCTCTGTCTCGTCTGCTCTGTCTCTCTCTCTTTCATCTCTGTCTCTGTCTCTCTCTCTAGTCTTCTCCCCTGCCCCCCCCCCCCCCCCCCGCTCCCGTACTAGGGGGGGGGGGGGTCTGTTGGTTGTCTACCTCCTAGTGTTTCCTTTGCTGTAAAACCGAGATCTCTAAAATAGGAACGGACAAGAAGAACGACAAAGAGTTCTTGCCGACCGCGTCGACGAAGTCAAAATCTTCGTCGACTATTTGAGGATAGACACAGCTTTAATGCTTTTCGCCTCCGAGCCACGAGGCGGACAAAACCACAGGCAGGGCAGACTTTCGATGGCAATCAGAGGATACGTATCCACAGGCAAAAAAGTAACCAGGCGGCCTACATACAAGAAACAGTTTAAGACTGGGTAAGAAAGAAATTCGTAGAAAAAAGGTAAATCGCAGTAGACGATGGTGTAAATATGTCGGCTTCGGCGAAGAGAAGACAATTAAGGTTACTCACATTGTTAACAGCCCCAGAAGAAGTTCGCGAGCTGCTAGAGTCGATCAAATGCCATTATATGCAGAGAGAATGCAAAGGGCAATATGCAGTTTATGAGATGCGGACATAAACAGCATTCTTTCGCATTGTCCTGGCGATCAGGTAAACCCATCTCATTGCAAAGGTTGATGGTTCGGGGTATTACAGTTCAATACTACTAGAGACAGTTCTGTTGCTCTCCGGAAAAATGAAACCTGTTGACACTGTCAAGCCAATCACAACACCAAACATAATGATGTTTATGGGGGTCTCGGTTATGTGGGGACATTTATGCTGTCTAATACAGACAGTAGGGCGGTGAAGGGGCACTGGATAGTCCGGTTCTTACCCTTTAACCCGTGTGAACTCCACAAATACCCCAAAACAAACATTTGATACTGCTTGCTGGCAAAACACTTGCGTACAACACTGCAACAGACGAAGAGGAATATATCCAGCACTAAACCCCCGGTACTAGAAACAATTTAGACAAGTACAGCTTTTAAAACAACTGGTTATCCGGTGGCTAACGTGAAATAGTTGTCAAGAAAGTTTCTAAAGGATCTTGACGGCCGTCAGTAAGACGGGACCAGTGAGATAAGTTAGGCGACCCGTGTTGAGGCCATTCCTTTCTTTTAATTAAATCAGTTTTGGCAGCCAGACCAAAACGTGACAATTGATTGATCAGGTAAAAAAAATTCTGGATACCTTTAGCTCCACAACTTGACGCATTGTAAATCATCTCCGAGTCAGAAACAGGAGAAAAAACGAAAACGGCATATTCCTTGTCTAATCCAGGTAGAAGATGATCAGTATCAAGGCCACATTTTATCCGCATACATATCGATTTCGATTAAATCCAGTCTGCTGTTCATTGATTAAAAAGAATGAATACTGATTGATGAGTTCGAGGAGGCATACATGCTGATTCTGTCTTAATATGACGGCAACGACGACATCGTCTCCAAGTTGGATGAATTTCCCTTGATTTGCAACCTTTTGGAAATATAAATAAATAAATCCCCTGTTTCGGTGTAGTTGACAGTTTCTCTTTTTTCGGAAACCTTATGCTGAGTGATCTTATCAAAATGCTCCGGGCACCACGCAAAAGAATGTTAGAGAAAATGTCTGCTGTGAAGCCATCCACTGACTCCTGTGCCCTTCTTATCGCTCATACTTTTTCATGCCCAGCTTGCCTCCTCCTAGGCGACATTTCACAATACGTCGACAAACTATAGTCAGGATCAAACAAAAGAGTCCCCCCCCCCCCCCCAACCCCCACCACCACCCCTCTTTAATTCACAATTAACGCTTTTTATACCTATTTACATAAAATCAAAATTCTTTCTATTTTGAGAAAAAAAAATTTTACAACACAATCAATAAGACATGTTATTCGATTTGAGATCAATAGATCCTCATGGATTTGAAAACAAACTTTTTTTTCACTTTCTCTCTCAAAGTGCGCACCCACAGTGTAGACACCACACACACCCACAACACACACACACACCACACACACGCACGCCACGCACGCACGCACGCACGTACTTACGCACGCACGCACACGCACGGCACGCAACACATACACACACACACACACACACACACACACGACACACACACACACACACGCAAGCACACACTACACACACACCCACAACACAGCAGCAATATTGGTATCCATAAACAAAGTTTCCATTGTCCCCGCAGACCTGTGACCATTCTTTCCTGGTTTCCAGTCTCTCTGTGACCTCTCCGTGACTTGCAAAACAAACCACCGACTGTGCCTGTGCCCCTCGCAACAAAGAGACTGCAGCCCTGCTCTAGCCGAGAGAAACATTCCTCATGGAAGGTGAAAATGGCATTCATCATCAGTGTATTTTCTATCACAAGAATATTCATCTTCTTCTTTTTTTTTTTTTTCTCTATTCACTCTTCAGCTTCGTCATCATGGCTTACCTGACGCTTTCTCTTTTATTTGGCAAGCCGTGGCCTTCAGTTTACAACTTCACGAGACAGCTCCTGTGTCTTAAAACAAAAACAAAACAAACAAACAACTGAGGCTAGGCATGCGTTTCTTGCAAAGCCTCGCTGTCTCTACGTCGCGGTCGTCGACCAGTCTTCTCTCTGTCTGTCTCTTCCTGTCTGTCTGTCTCTGTCTCTCCTCTCCTTCAACTACCCGTCCTACCCGGTAACGAATTTCCCCGAACTCTCTGTTCACCGTTCATCATACGCGCATGCTGCACAGTTTTTCTTAAACAGGTGAGCGCAGGCACAAACCTCTAAAATGCTTCTGTTTTTTTTTTTTTTTTTCTTTTTTTTTTTTTTTTTTTGATAACCTGGCACCACACAGACCCACCAGAACCTGGACACAGTTTTCTGAGAGAGAGAGAGAGAGAGAGAGAAGAGAGAGAGAGAGAGAGAGAGAGAGAGAGAGAACGACAATGACAATGACAAATGGACAATGAATACAGTTTTAATGTCATCAGCAAAACCTGCTATTTGACTGGGGAACACTGCTTGAACAAAATTAAGAAAATCAAATCAAAGAGAACTCAGAAAGCAATAGAAATGAGTAATCATCATAAATAGCAGGCGACCAACTGGCCCTTTGTCAATCAGTTGAGAGGACAATAGGACTTAATAAGAAGAACATAAATTCTACTTAAGTATTGAAAAGTTTCCTTTTTCGAAGAAAATTTCCTTCTGCGAAAATCTAGCTCTAGATTTTTAACTTATTTTCACACAATCACTCTGTAACAGAGTGGCTAAG
>JADBJO010031757.1:0-5000 GCA_016801955.1 Conus betulinus | reverse complement strand
AACTAGGCCATGGCTAGGCTGTGAAAGCTGGTACGGAAGTATGTGGTGGAGAACCAGTCTGCTTGTCAGTAAACACTTCAGGTCCTAGAACCTTTCGCACTTCGGAAACCGTTCAGTGTTTTTTCAAAATAAATACCCCTCTAACGGTTGGATTATACTCAACCTTTCTCCTGTCGTCGTGGAAAGTCGACGCTCAAGAGGTGGAGGAAAGAAAAAAAAAAGTAAGTTCTGCCCAGAACAGCAGGGGAAAGGCAAGGGCCCGCTATTATTGACTCTGCGGCCCAACAGGAAGTATTCCTTGTGACTGACCTGAAAACCTTTCCATAAACTCGCAAGAACTCTCTTTCACACGTGACGCTCATTCGTTTTTCATAATTTTTTTTTTCTATTTTCCCCCCCTTTTTTTATCCATAGTGCTTTCGTGTATCTTCTTTCTTGTATTCATATTGCTGTGTTAAACATTTTTTTTCATATTTATTGCTTTGGTTGCTCTTGCTATTTTCGATATCGATAATGTGTATGTAAATCTTTTTTTCTTTCCTTCATCGGGTTTTCTTCCGAGAATTAATTTCTTGCTTTTACCCAAATTGTTTTCGATATCCTTACAAAAGCTTCTGACAAGAAAAACATTATCAAAGCAATATGGATAAAAGAAAGAATAAGAGAAAATCTGCTAGAATATATAGCTGTGTGACACCCCCCCCCCCCCCCCCCATCCTCCTCCCACACCCCCACCCCCCCACACCCCACCCCCCCACCCCCCACCCAAAAAAAAAAAAAAAGAAAAAAAAAAGAAACAATACTCAAAGCATACAGAAAGTGAAAGCGAAATTCTAGTTTTTTTTTTCAAATTAATATTCATGGGAGCAGTCATAAACACTCCTTTGTCTTTATTTTCTGGGATCACAAGAAAGTGAAGCGGTTCGCGAGGTAGATCTGGCCGGTTCTGCAGCACTGAAGTGATGCTTTTCGTGGCACATACCTACTGTGATGTATACATTTGAACACCACCCACTCCCCCCCCCCTCCCCCCCCCCCCCCCCCCACACACACACCACTTACACACACAAACAACACAATCACTCACACACACACACACACACACACACACACACACACACGCACGCACGCACGCACGCACGCACACACACACACACACACACACACACACACACACACACACACATGGTGGTACGCTCATGCATCCACCCACGTACCAATCAATACCCACTGCTGAAAAAAAAAAGACGGCTGGCATCAATTCCCCCCCTTCTCCAATGTTTCCCTCAACACCAGCGCTTCATGAAATGTTGTAGAACGATCGTTCAAATAAACTAAAATGAAAAATGAAATGCAAGAAAATTGCCACTGAACACCATTTGAAATAACTCGGCCGTGGTGCAGTGCCTCCTCCGACGGGTTTCCTAGTGACGATCTGAACAGATTGCTCCCTGTTGACTGTCGTGGTAAAGGTACGACCTTCTTCTTCTTCTTCTTCTGCGTACGCAGCCTGATACTCCTGCAGACACTCCCTATATGGACAGGCAAGTATTAATCCCATCTACCCTACAAAGGGAGTGGAGTTTTGTGTGCATGGCCGTTTTTTTTTTTTTAATCCTGCCATTAAGGCAGCCGTACTCCATCTTCGGGGAAAAGGTGCGACCAACTACAACAACGAGTCCCGGCTGCTTTCGCAGAAAACCAGAACGAGCGGCATAAGAATTATCCACCGCAAGGGTACAAAAAAAAAACCACACGAGTGAAATAAATGAATGAATAAAAAACAGAAGAAGAAAGTAAAATACAAATCGATATACAAATGAAAGAAAACAACATGAAAAGGAAATAGAAGGAAGCACCGCCTACAAATGATATTTAGAGAAGTTCCATCAACAGGAAATGAAAGAGCTTACTTCCATCCTGGGGAGAAGTCGGATACTATACTGTGTCTGGGTCTTTGGGGGGTCATGGAATGATCTGAAGAATATGATTTAAATGGGAAGGAAATGATCTTCAGAAAACAAAACAAAACAAAACAAAACAAAACAAAAACAAAAACAAAACAAAAAAACAACAAAAAATCAAAAACAAAAACAAAAACGCTGTCGCCTGTCTGTGTGTGAGTGCGCGCGTGTGCGTATGGGTATAGTGTGAGAGAGAGAGAGAGAGAGAGAGAGAGAGAGAGAGAAGAGAAGAGAGAGAGAGGAGAGAGAGAGAGAGAGAGAGAGAGAGAGAGAAAAAAAAACCGTGGAACTTTATTTGGCTAATCAAAACTAAAGAAATCAATGGTATTTACGGATGAATAAATCGATCAACCAAAGGCGTTCTATACAACATTAGCTGATAATGGAGTTGTTCGAAGTCACAATTCGCAAACTGTCTGGCACCAAGTAAAGCTGAATCTTTGACTTTTTCTCATGTCTCGTCGACATGAACATGCTGAAGCTTAAATTGCTTGGGGCCCTTGATGTTTTTCCAGATACATTAGCTTCGAAAACTGACACAACACGTTTCGACCTACTGGGTCTTGTTCAGACAGGACAAACAACTCTCAAAACAATGTGAACAAAGTCGCATTTCTCTTCAAGCTGGGCGCAAACTTGCGTGTGTGTAAAAAATACTAAAACTACGGAATGGAATAATTGAAGAGAAGAGGGAAAGAGTTAGAAAGGATTTGATACAGATCAAACTGACAGTAATGATAAGAACAGAAGAAAAATTTATAAGAGATTGCGATACAAGACATTTCGGCACGGTATTGTACTACTGGTTGATTTTGGGAATCAGATAGTTTCTTAAAGACGATAAAAGCGCCAGAATCTGATATATAACAAAGGTGTATTACCTATGTTTTCGTATATGAAACTGGAATAGAGTCTTGTTGAAACATATGTTCCAAGATACTGTATGTATTTAGAGAGAGAGAGAGAGAGAGAGAGAGAGAGAGAGAGAGAGAGAGAGAGAGAGAGAGAGAGAGAGAGTAGCATCATAATAAAGCATATTTCTGGCGGAAGTAGCCCGCAGGCCTTCATTGAGGGAAACAACTCTGACAAATCCGTACAAAAATGGAACTACCGACAGAACGAGACACCATCACCGGGAAATAGACCTTCTCCTTGAGTTAGGAGGAAAAAGGAAATACAGTGAGAGAGGAGGGAAGGGGGTGGGGGGGGGGGGCAAGAGGTGGAAGACGTTCCTTCCATATTAAGGCTTGAATTGATTTTTGTCTTGAAGTGTAGAGGCACAAGATGAAGAAGGAACTTTGTCCTGGTATAGTGTTGTTGAGGCACAAGATGAACGAAGGAACTTTGTCACGGTAGCTGTTGTTGAGAAGTAGAAACGAAAAAGAGGTAGAAGAAGAAGAGGGAGGAGAAGGAGAAGAAGAAGAAGAAGAAGAAGGAAGGAGGAGGAGGAGGAGGGGGAGAGAGGAGAAGAAGAAGAAGAAGAAGAAGAAAGAAAGAAGAAGAAGAAGAAGAAGAAGAAAAAACACAAGTAGAGCCAAAAAGTGAAAGAGAAGAAAAAAAGAAAGAAAGAAATGAAGAAGAAAAAGGAGGAGGAGGAAGAAGAAGAAGAAGAAGAAGAAGATGATGATGAAGAAGATGAAGCAGAATAAGAAGAAGAAAAGAAGAAGAAGAAAGAAGAAGAAGAAGAAGAAGTTGAAGAAGAAGAAGAGCAACAACAACACAACAACAACCAGGGGAGAGAGAGAGAGATAGAGAGAGAGAGAGAGAGAGAGAGAGAGAGCACTAGCATTTGGAGAGGGCCGAAGGAAAAGCGAAAAACACCACCTCCTCCCATTCTTCCTTTGACTTGCTTTGCCGCTCAGGGTAGCCATGATCCCCAAAGGCAGAAAGCACGCCTATTGGTCAGAAAGCTCTGGGAGCCATGATCCCCAAATGCAGAAAGGACGCCTATTGGTCAGATGCTGGACAGAAGAAGCACGAGGATGTGATAGATGTGTCGGTCATGTAAATACAGACAAATCTGGGGATCCCTGGCGAGGAGTTTTGGATCGGCAATGTCTGAAGGAAGTTAGGAACAGTGCAGGGAAAGAAAAACAGTGCAGGGAAAAGAAAACAAAGACAAAAAAAAAAAAAACCGAAGGAGAAATAATAACTGACTGAGGTAGAAAAAGGAGAGAAAAAATGTTTAATGATGGCGGACTTGGAAAGAGCAAGCAGGGAAGAAAGGGACAGAATGACGGAGAGATGTGTTGACACGAAGCAGTGGTTAGCATTGCGCAACGAGGGAATAGAGGCTGTAAGTTCCAGTCACGTCGGACGCCTTTATTTTGTCTTCTTCTTCTTCTTCTGGTCTATATTTTAGGCTGAGCTGAGTGCCCTATGGACTCAAATGGTACACCGCCGAGTTTCAACAACTTCTTAATGGATGCGTGAAATTATAGTGCTGCTCAAATTTGTCCCGACCACACGTCAGGTGTCTGTTGTATCCGTGGGTTGTATCCAGTGTATGCACTGGGCGGCGAGAAGTAGAGAGGCATTGAAGTAATGCGAGAGAGAGGAGAGAAGAGAGAGAGGGGAGAGGAGAGAGAGAGAGGCAAAGCATTACTCATACATGATCACAAGACACGGGTCAACCAAACAGAGAGAGAGAGAGAGAGAGAGAGAGAGACCTATGAGCCGGAGGAGAAAGGCAAACACACAGACAAACGAAACAGAGACGTGAGAGAGAGAGAGGGGGGGGGGGGGGTGTTTGGTGGGGGGGTGGGTGGGAGAAATTTCTATTCAGTCCACCGATTCAATATCCAAGCAAACGACTGCACTGAATCAACCCAAACAACCAATAATCAACCCACCTGGTTTAATCCAGAATCAGGATTTCTGTTTTCTCCGGAGAGCTTTCGTGGCAAGGGCTCCATCAAAACCCATTTCAAAAATGGCGGAATGAAAATAATACGTTTTGTGCGTGCGGAGATGCCGGGACAGCGTAGGTACCTCTGACATTGGCCCAAAACTGGTGCTGCTGTTTTGGTCGTTCGT
>JADBJO010031756.1:12500-15000 GCA_016801955.1 Conus betulinus | reverse complement strand
GCTCAACCCCTTGGGGAGCAACATCTGTTAAAAAAAACAGATTTGTTTTTTTTAACAAATTTTTGTTTTTTTTAACTGAGATCAGCAGCACTATAGGAAGGTCTTCTTCTCCGTTCACTTTGGCAGGAATCCAGGAGGTACTGGCAAAGGCTGCTGTAAGGTGAAGGCCCTCCAGTGGTCGGTAAGTTTTGCACTCATCGGTGTGTTGGCAGACTAGGTTTCTACTTTGTGTTTAGCTGGGAATGTTCCGCTGTCTCTGGGGCTGTACTGCGTTGATAAATCGAAGACTCACCGGTGTGGAATACAGTGGACCTGTGATGTCAACGTCTGGAGAGCCCTAGCCTCAGTCCCACAATGTTCATTGGTCTGATCTGGGCATCCGGTAGTGTGCATCCCTCTTGTTGAAGTCTGGGTGCTGCTCATGTCATCTTCCTATTTGTCTCCTTGGAAATACTTCTGATTTATTCAAAGGAGGCTACCTTTTACAGTTGGGGCTGCTATCCTCCTTCCTTTGTCAATTGGTCAGCTTCTTCATTTCCATGTATAGTGCAGTATGAAGGTGTTCACTGGATGGCAGTATTTTCAGTGATTTCTAATTGATAAGTTATTTAATAATCAAACAAGCGATGTAATGATAAGCTCTTCATCGCAGATTTTGCGCTGTGAACGTTAGTTTGTGGCAGCAAAGAGATCTGATCACGCTAATACACTGAAACACAGACCGTTATTCCATGCATCTGTGCTCTCTTTTGGAATGTTGTTGGGTGTCCTTCGTGGGCAAAGATGACCGCGACTTCAGCTATCATTGGGTGGTGATGCTGTGTGTACGAAGATGGCTGATCAGGCCGATCCTTTGCATTGAATTGAATTGCAGCGTGGACAGGTCAGACTTGGAGATGAGCCAGGCTGAAAGGTGGTGCTTGCTCTGTTTTATTTCCCCTAAACTGACGTTTTTGCTCCTGTGCCAGGTTCAGCGATCTTTGTCAGCTTCTTTGCAGAAGATGGGGACCATACTAAAGCATTTCAAAGCATTTCAGGCCCTTCAGTGTGTCTTTGTATACTATTGTACTTCAGTGAAGCCTTCAGTGTGTCTTTGTATGCTACAGTACTTCAGTGAAGCCTTGAGTGTGTCCTTGTATTCTATTGTACTTCAGTGTGTCTTTGTATACTATTGTACTTAAGTGAAGCCTTCAGTGTGTCTTTGTATGCTACAGTACTTTAGTGAGGCCTTCAGCGTGCCTTTGTATACTATTGTACTTAAGTGAAGCCTTCAGTGTGTCTTTGTTTATTATTGTACTTCAGTGAGGCCTTCAGTGTGTCTTTTTATTCTGTTGTACTTCAGTGAGGCCTTCAGTGTGTCTTTGTATGCTACAGTACTTCAGTGAGGCCTTCAGTGTGTCTTTGTATACTACAGTACTTCAGTGAGGCCTTCAATGTGTCTTTGCATTCTACAGTACTTCAGTAAAGCTTTCAGTGGGTCTTTGTACACTATTGTACTTATGTGAAGCCTTCAGTGTGTCTTTGTATGCTATTGTATTTCAGTGAGGCCTTCAGTGTGTCTTTGTATGCTACAGTACTTCAGTGAGGCCTTCAGTGTGTCTCTGTATACTGTTGTACTTCCGTGAGGCCTTCAGTGTGTCTTTGTATACTGTTGTACTTCAGTGAAGTCTTCCGTGTGTCTTTGTATACTACAGCACTTCAGTGAGACCTTCAGTGTGTCTTTGTATGCTCCAGTACTTCAGTGAGACCTTCAGTGTGTCTTTGTATACTGTTGTACTTCAGTGAAGTCTTCAGTGTGTCTTTGTATGCTACAGTACTTCAGTGAGACCTTCAGTGTGTCTTTGTATGCCCCAGCACTTCAGTGAGGCCTTCAGTGTGTCTTTGTATACCACAGTACTTCAGTGAGGCCTTCTTTGTGCTTTGTATGCCCCAACACTTCAGTGAAGCCTTCAGTGTGTCTTTATCTGTGGCGTCAATGGACTGTTAATACAGACGTCAATCTACCTTGGATAATTATCTTGCAGTTGTCGACAGTCTGTTGTGTGTTCTTTCCTGCAATTTCTGATTGCCTACTGATCTGACCTGTAATGTCTTTCTACTGCATATAGGAGAGGTATGTGTGTTAGTGTGTGTGTGTGTGGGGGGGGGGGGGGGGGGGAGGGGAGGGGTAGGTGATTAACCTCAGGGGAGTGGGTAAGAGGGATGAAGATGGTAGGAGGTGGGAACGGGGGTATAGGAGAAGGAATGTAAGAACAAAACAGGTCCCCCTTTTTTTTAACAAGACAGCTGAAACCCCCCCCCCCCCCCCCTCCCACACACACACCCTTCTTCTCCTTCTTCCTCAGGCTAGCAACAGACTAAGCAGCAGACAGTCACATTGATCGTTGTGACACGGGACGGAGGGAAGGAGGGGTGGGGAGTGGGCTCACTCGCGTGCTAAAGTCACTCTCACACATCACAAGAGTAAAGATTCCTTATCGATTCTGTCCTCCTCATCGAT
>JADBJO010031755.1:0-16416 GCA_016801955.1 Conus betulinus | reverse complement strand
CTGGGTTATCTTCAATTTATCCATTCCTTCGTGAGAGACAGCATCAGTGTTGGGTCCTCGACGGGCAAATCTACTGGATGAGCATTTGGACCCTGAAGGGGTGAAGACTGATATCGTGTTTTTTTTTCTATTTTTTTTTTAAATTATAGACGCTATCCTGGTGAAAAGAAAGGCGTTCTTCTAAGATTTCCTGGACAGTTCGAGGACGAACTTTGTGAAGGAACTATAAAATCAATTTAGTGACCTAATTAGCTTAAGGGTCATAGGACTAGGGTTGAGCGAATGTGTATGGGTGTGGGTTAGAGTAGATGCATGATTGATAGAGTGCAAGGTGCGTTGGAGTAGAGTAATAATATTGACATTTGATGCTATGGGTGAATGAATTAATGTTTGTATGACTGGTCATTTACCCGTGTCTTTGTTGATATTCGTATGTACATCCATATTTATGTTCAGGGTTAACGAACATATCTTATCTAATATCGCCTGTTTCTTTACTCGTCTGTCTATCTCTAAGTCCATAGGTTTTTTTTTCTTCTCACCCCTGTAAGTCTCCTCTGTTCCCTCCAAACTATCTCCTTCATGACATATCGATCGAATACTTGTCATCCCTAACATTGACACGGTAATGGCAAGTACGGTTTCAATTAACATTTACATTTCACTATGTATTACCAACCGCAACAGTTCAATTAGCATAGTGGGAAGACTATGAGCATCTCATATGATGGCGTTAAAAACATGGAAGGGTAGAATGTAAAAATTGAGTTGAGGAGCTAGGTTTCTATTTTCCATGGTAATTGCTTTTTGGACGTGTGTGTATTTCTGAGCCAAGTGTGCACTAGTTTACACAGTTTTTCAACAAAATTAGAAGAACAATGAAGATGGGAAAAGGGGGAAAAGCAGGCTGGATTGCTTCTTGAAAATGACTATGAAGACTTCCTTCATAGATCAGCAACAGCTTGCAGATTGCTACGACACCGTGGTTTACCGGAACGTTGCAACACAAAATATTCAGTTTGAAAAATAAAAAGACAATTATTGCGAGATTCAATAAAGTGCATTAACACTGTATACTGTAAGATTCTACAATCCACATAGCAATACTACCTCATTATATGAAGTCACCAAGCAGCAATATTTACCTACCACAATCAAACAACAAACATTCAAACAAACGAATTACACAAAGAAGCAAATGAATAATAATAATAATAATAATAATAATAATAATAATAATAATAATAACAAACAAACAAACAAACAAAAAATGAAATAAATAAAACCAAACAAAACAAAGCAAGCTAACTTTCTACTGTATTTGTTTTTGCAGGCAACCTGTTAGTAACGTAAATACTCATTAAGCTAAATATACAAAATGATTCACATGTTCCATCAATACTTATGAGATTCCACAAGTTTTAAAAAGCCTTACTTCTTTCTTGTTCTGGCGTTTTTCCAGCAGCAAATTGATCGAGTAAATAAATGGATTTGAAGCCGAGTTAAACGGCATCACAATGATGGCCATCACAACGTTAAGCTCCCCTGAGACAGACACACCCTGCGAGGCGAGAAGTCCAAGTAAACCAATGGGAAACCAGCAGAGAAAATCTGATATGACCACAGTGAACAGTCGGCGGGCTATGCTGGCATCCTGAGAGCGCTGACTACTCATGTCTCCTTTAAGAGTGTTAGATCGTATGGACCAATAGATAATTGCCTGGCCAAAGGCAACGATCTGAAATACGATGAAATTTAAGACGATCATAATTCCAAAAGAATAATCATGGCCCCCAAACATTTTTCTAATGACAGGTAGAGGTATACATATTCCAGTTTGACTGTAGAACTCCCAGTGAGCAACGGTAGGCAACAGTGGAATAACAGCAAGGAAGAAACCTACAATCCAGCATAGGCAAGAAGTTAGCTGGGCATTCCATCCTCTGAAACGTAAGAAACTCAATGGAAATCGAACAACAAGAAATCGATCTAATGTGATCAAGCAGATGATGAAAGAAGATACTTCACAAGATACTAAGGACAAAAAAACCGGCCACTTTACATGGTATACTATGTCTCCAGTTCATATCCTCCCAGATATAAATATTTTCATATAGCCTGTCTGCAATACCCACCAGCACCAGATAAATACCCATCAGAAAATCAGACAGGCACAGGTGAAGTACAAAGACGTTGAAGCCTGATGAGCTACTTTGCAGAGATGATAAGCGGAACACAAAACTCACTCCATTACCTATCAATGACAGGCTGCTGAAAACAGCCAAACATATTCTGTAGAAATTAGATTTCAACAAATCCTGGCAAGAAGATAGGTTGTCTTCAGGTGCATGGCATTTTTCGAAGTTTAGCGAAAGCATTGCCGCACAACATGCTTTATAATTATCAGCATAAAGAGTGTGTAGGTACTCAAGATTTCTGAAGGGTGTTTTGTCAATGCTTGACAAAGGACACCTGTTCAAGTCCAACACTTGGAGTTTTTTCATTGGCTGAAAATCTAGCCCATCTGCAAAGCGTGTGACACACTTTGTGACAAATTTCAGTAAGGTGACTTTAGGAAAACAGACTGACAGTATGTTGATCCAGTGTAAAAAGATTCGTCATGGACAGATCCAGAACGTTTACTTCAGGACATTTTCCTTCATTCACTGCGAGAAAGTTTGTTAAAGGATTATTGGATAAAAATAATGATTTCAGATTTTGAGTACTCTGCAACATTTCCATCGGGAAAATGGTAAGTCTATTATAGCTAAGATCGAGAGTGATCAAATTAGGTAATGAAATACTGGAAGCATTTTTCAGGTGACAATTAGCGAGGCTGAGATAGACCAACATTTTATTGGAAGAGAGTGTAGACATAGCTAGGCCACTGCCATTTGCATTCAAGTACCGCACTTCAGGATAGTTATGAGCAGGGATAGATCGAGAACAGGTGAAAGCCAGACCATAGCAAATACAATTTCCAGGACACTGTAGGTCACAAAGCAACTCATCGTCTGACATAGGACAATGTTTGATGCCATCACACACCCGGTTTGGGTGGACACATGCCTGGGAATTTAAACATCTATAATGGGAAGGGCAGACATAGTTGTTACAGTCCACCTCATCCTCGTGATCTGGACAATCATAAAAGAGATTACACCTGGTGAATGTTGGCAGGCAGAATCCGCCATGTGCACACTGATAGTGGGTCTCTGGACACACCTGGAAGAATGGTGACTGTTCATCATGTCCTTTAGCGAGACGGGTGATATCAGTGACGCCATTTCCCGCAAAGTCAATGGCAAACGGAAGTGGTGGGTGATCTTCGTATTTTTGATCTATTGTTCTGGGAGCAGAGCATCCTTTTTCATCTTCTTCATTGATACAGTCCACTTGCCCGTTACACCACTGCGCAGCTGTGCTGCACTGTAACGATATGAGTTGAAACATTTTCTGAGCAAATGTTAAATTATATTACATTTTAATGTACCAGTTGTAGCGTCACATCTGATTGATACCACTCTGTGATTAAATATACTCTAAACCTTAGATGGTTTATCGTATTTCAACGAAACACTGTCCTGTAGTATTCATATACATGCAAATACTGTTCCCTCTTACTATGGACACATATTATGCGTACTAGCATGCAAAGTCACCTGTTATTGCTTCTGGTTTCAAATGCAGTATGAAAATGGAATGACGACATTCATGCTAGGTTATAACATACTACCTAATGATAAATGAGACTAGCTGGCTTTCAAGAGTTTTGCAGTTCTACATACCTGTTTACTATTTCCACATTGGAAAAGATTCTGTTCCACACAAGGAGTAAAAGTACAGAATGCCTCATCACTGTTGTCATTACAATTCTGCCTGGTGTCGCATATGAAAGAGTAGGGAACGCGCCCACTTCCTGCTGCACATGCGTATGAAGGAGGAAGTAATGTCCTCCCTGGAACAGGACAGGAAGAAGCAGATGGGATATCCCAGTTATCACTGTGTGCACCAAACTGCACACTGTCCTTCCCCCAGCAGGCACTGTTAAGATCGCAGGCCAAAAATGAATGTGTTGCATGGTTCAATGGACAGTAAAGAAAACGTGAACTGAACAAAGTCGCACTTGTTTTCAATGAAGCAGATGTTACTCTCACGGTCTCGTTGGCTTGAGTGTTTACTTGGCACAGGAAATACAAAACAAACTTTGCATGCGAGTCGCAGTCCCATAGTACAAATGTCGTAGTCCAATAAAACCGAATGGTGGACTTTGATTCACGTAAAAGTCTTCCAAATCCGCCACATTCGGAAACGATTATCAGAGCATTTTTGTATTCAGATACGTTCAGAACGTGGGCGACTGTCCCATCTGCCCATACTAAGCTATTCTTGAAACTGAAAAAAGAGAATAGAAATATATAGTAACAATTGAAAACAAAATAAAACAAAACAAAACAAAACACAACATCAACAACAACAACAACAACAACAACAACACACACACACACACACACACACACACACACACACACACACACACACACACACTCTTTATGATTTACTTGCTCATATGATAATGTTCTTAAACTGAGTGAAACAGTGGTTCTTATTGATTGTATGGTCATGTATTGTTCTTACACAACTTGTACTAAGACGCTCTCTCTCTCTCTCTCTCTCTCTCTCTCTCTCTCTCTCTCTCTTACTGGTGAGGTAGGTCTGAGTTTGAGGTTGTAAGTTTGTGTTCGTATTCTCTTTTTTGTTCATTATTTTCTCCAGTTATAAAAGCTTAGATATGTGTCGCAATTCCATCACTAACGCTAGAGGAAAGAAATCTTCACTTTGGACTGCAATAAAAATGAAACGGCATTTCACGTATTTGAACAGACAGCAAATAATTTATTCTTTTGAAAACTTCCAGGGTCCCGACAGGCTCGCAAAAGTGTGTGTGTGTGTGTGTGTGTGTGTGTGTGTGTGTGTGTGTGTGTACATATATGTATATATGCACGTATATTATATAGTCTGCATGCACTGACGCCTCCTTGATGAAACTGAAACTGAAACTATGTACGCTGTATATAGATCTTGAGTAAAATTGACTCGCATGCATGGTTGGGGGGGGGGGGGGGGGGGGGGGGGGGGGGGGGGGGGGGGGGGGGGGGGGGGGGGTACACAGAACACTATATAACGCATAGTAAGTGTTATGTTCTCTTGACTTAAAGGGTAGTCAAACGTGGGTTTCAGATCTCTGCGCAACTTTTGAGAAGTATGGGTTTTCTTACGTTTGGAATAATCAGAGTATAGAGTCGGTTTCACCACTTATGAAAAAAAAAAGAGAGAGAGAGACAATAATAGATTGCAGGTGGCAGGAAAGGCACAATTACACGCAAATTTCCGAGATATATAGATTTTATAGAACGTTTAAAAACAGTTATTTAAGAGAGTCTTACGCGTCTATGAATGTAAATAGATTTGTAAAGAATGTCTTTATTAAATTTAGATTTGTAATTTAATCTATATGGATAAATTTCTTTTTTTGTTATACCGGAACAACTTAGTCAGAGTTGTTATATCTACTATATCATCTGCTGGGGAAGATAAATCCCGTTTTGTCCATTGTGTGTCCTGTATATTGTGATTTAAGAAAGGAACTTATCTTGGAGCATTCCGCACCACCCCTGTGTACAGCCTGTACGCAGAGGCAGGTGAACCCTCACTGTCCAACCGCAGGCTGAAACTGTCTTTGAATTACTATATCAGACTGTTCTTGGAACCGGAAAACCCTGTCTATGACTGTGTCTTTGACCCTCAGTTCCAAAGTAAATTCGAAAACAATGCTAACTGTATTCCGCCGTTTGGTCTTCGTATGCAGCCTGACGCGCGAAAATGCAGGCCTAGACCTAGGAGTTGTGTCCGATTTTTCCAAGTTTCCAGATCAGCCTCCGTGGACCTTTTTCACACCAGAGATTCGTTTTGATCTTGCAGCTTTTCGTTAAGAGTCTACCAGCTCTCTGGCGTACAAGGCGTTGTATGCTGACCTCTGTTCAAAATTCCCATCGTATTAGAAAATTTTCACCGACGGTTCCAAGTCTGAAGATGGAGTGCGCTGTGCAGCCGATTGTCCTGGTGCTCCTTCTCAAATACGGTTGGAACATATTCATTCAGATGCTTCTGCTTACTCTACTGAAGTTACAGCTCTGGTTCTGGCACTGAGGATAATCTCGCAATCTACGAACAGGGACTTTCTGGTTCTGTCGGATTCGCTGTCAGCTTTGAAGGCCATAGCTGGCCGCAACCTCCAGCATCCAGAACTTGTACACTTCTTTGAACTTTTTACCAAGTTGAAAGTGGAGGGTTACAACATTCTTCTGGCTTGGGTTCCTGGTCATTGGAGGGAATGAAATAGTTGATCGTTTGGCCAAGAATGCTACAAGAGAGAAAATGTCCAACATATATATCCCCTGCTCAGATCTGAAACCCAAAATTAACGATTATGTCAGAGACCTCTGGCAGGGGGATTGGATATACACAGACGAATAACAAACTCTTTCAGATCCGTCCAAACCTAAAGGAGTTCCTCTCATCTTCGTCTGGTGTCGTCGTAAAAGAAGAAACAGTTCTATGTCGGCTGCACAACGGCCATTCGTATTTTACCCATTCATACCTTTTAAAGAGTGAAGAAGCTCCGTGGTGCATTCCATCTCATGTGCCACTCACAGTGAAACATATTGTTTTAGAGTGTTGGGACTTGCACGATGTGAGACACGAACATTTTACGGCAGATTCCATGAAAACCTTGTTCAGAGATGTTCCGCCTGACGCGATCTTTGAGTTCTTGAAAGAGGTTAACATTTTTCATCGGATCTGAGATTTTACAGTGGAAAGATTTTTTAACAAACTTTTGGTTAAGTTTTTAGACGATGCATTTTAATGAATTGTGTGAATGAATGATCTGTGAGTTGATTTTAACGTGGTGACAGCCCTGATACGGCCCTTTGCGGTCGGCTGGGCTATAAGCAACATTATCTTATCTTACGTATGTTCAGATTATGCCTTCTACTCTCATCACCTGATGTTGCAACAATCCGAGAATTGTCATTATACTTGTACAAAGCTTTTGCAAGATGTGCCGTTGCCATTAGCTAGATGTTCAATCTGTCATTTTGCATTTCGCCTGTAGATATGTATTACACTATACTCGATTACCGTTTGTAACTGTGGATTGGATTGAGGCCCCTTAGAATGGGCCAGTGGCCTTTTGATTAAAGAATTCATTGAAGAATTAACTCATTCATTCATTCATTCATGTACTCTCTCTCTCTCTCTCTCTCTCTCTCTCTCTCTCTCTCTCTCTCTCTCTCTCGGGTGATCATCACATTATGTTAGTTGTACCAGAGGGAACAGCTGAATCACTATTAAATGCAAGAGAACTCAGTACCTGTATTAGTCATGTGTGTTCAGGCCTTGTGGATGCTTTGTTTGTAGCTTATGAATCAAGATATTTTTTCTCTCTGAGATTTCTATGAATGTCACAGTCTATATACTGTCTTTTTATTTCAGCTGGCATACAACGCATGTCCTGAAATAAGTGATGGCGCCTGCTGAATGATGTGTGACGTGGGTGCCAGTATTGTTCTGGATGTGTGACCTATGTAACTAGAAGCGTTGTTTTTGAGTAAGTTGCGTATTTCTCCTACGTACTGACACCCCTTGCATGTGGTGCAGCTGAGTAGGTACACGATGTTCCTTGTGCTGCAGGATATCTCGTGGCGAATGGTAAATGTCTCGCCAATAACGCCGCTGGTGAACTGACGTGTGTCCACCATATGCCCCCTAAAGACGTTTTCTGGTACATCGGTGGCTTCCCGGGTTGTCAGTGGAGGACTCTTGTGGAGGAAGCACGGACGGCATCAGGATGTTTCGTGGACTATTTGAATTCGTTTCCCCTACTGTGGGGACCTCTGCTCTGGCATGGCTTGTCTGATCCTGTTGCTTTAGTTGTGGATTTTGTGTGGCAGTCATACAGTTTAATGATGTGTGCTCGTGCATGCGCATGAATACATGTGTGTGCATGCGCATATGTTTGTTTTGAGCTCTCCCGTGTGAAGAGTAAAAGATTTAGGGATAGTAAACAGTTTTCAATGGTGGTTTGTTTTAATTTTGGTCGAAATCTAAGTATTGTGATTTCTATTATATTCAGTGTGTCAAATCACCCGGGATAATATGCTTCTGCTCTATGTGCAGTTGGTATTTGTTCAAACTTGTTGATAAAACGGTTTTAATAGTTTTATGTGGCGTTGCCCATTTTCGGTTTTGGTGACTGAACACGTGAATAATCTCTAACGGTTTCTTTCACTCGGTAACTTTGGATTTGTGGTTTGAAACGACCTGTGGATCTTAAATGCGTCTGATAAATTGAGGTCATATAATTGCGTGCAGGTGCAAGAAGCTGGGATGTCTGTTGCAGTAATTAATTAGATGAACTTTGTCCCGTCCAGCTTCATTCAATCTTGTGGAATCAGCTGACGCAGTTGAAGACTTTGACAGACGTGTGAACAGCTTGGATGAAGCCCAGGCTAGCGTTGAGTTTGAACTTAATAGCTCGGAGATCAGAATGACATCGTGAAGACTGCTAAATTCAGAGAAAATGGTTTTACATTTAAAAGCAGCTGAACTACTATCTTCATCGCTGAGATCAGAGACAAATCGAAACTCCAGTGTGGCAGCAGCATCTAACCATGGGGAGGCAAAGTTGCCTAAAAACTGCCAACTTTTTCCGGTGACGTCACCTCATGGATACCATTCTGGGAACAGTTTCATGTCGTCGTTGATGGCTCTGGTTGCAAAGTGAGAAAACTGCAGGCGCAAATCTAAACAAAACTTAAATAAATGTTAGCAAACCGCCAAGAGAAACGGGAACAAACGAGTCACAGGACAAAACACGACGCGTTTCGACCTCTTAAGTCTTCTTCAGGCAAGACACAAACAAATAGGACAATGAAAATGAACACGTTATCACTTAGCTTTGATCTCTTCAGCGCAAGGTAGGCGCTGGTTGCCTGATGTGTCTGAATTTGGTTATCTTCGGTCCCTTTTAAAGGTGAAGCCAAAACTACCATTCAAGGACCTTCACTTTCTGGTGGGAATTATAAAGCAGCCTATGACATTCTAAAACAACGTTTCGGGAAGAAAGACAGAATCATGTTTCTCGCATATCCAAGAACTATTGTCCATCGAAGTTCCTCGTCAACCCACAGTACCCGTTCTTTACCAAATTTTGACGGTATTTTAACACCTGTTCGGAGTCAGGAGACCTGGGCATTTCATGACAACAGTATGTTGTTCTAACGCTTCTCATCGTGCTGCATCTTCTTTTAGTGCTGCGTTAGGATTGGGCCACAGATGGTGATCAACGAGAAGGTGACCTGTAGGTTTTTTTTTCCCCAGGTTTCTTCAACAGAAGATCGAACGCTGAGAACGATCGCAGACCTTTGAAACCGTCGTCGTGGAACTTCCAGAAAGCCTGCCAGTGTCAGTGAAGCGCAACCTGTGGCTACCTGTTCGGCGTTACACTCTGTCATGGAGACCGGACCTACTAGACCTACTGGTACCATTTACAACCGTCCAGGACACACGTTTGAGCAATGTTTTAATGTTACCAAGGCTCCAGTTGATAGAACAAAAGCATTTAAAGGATATGGGGGCATGTTATCGTTGTTTAACAACAACAAAAGGTCATCAATTCTGTCAATGTTGGCCCAGGTCCCCAAATGCAGGAGGAAACATCATGATTTTTCGTGTGTACCAAAACAAGTCTGTTCATCCCATGATACCACAGCAAGCAGTGCAAAACCCAACACTGCATGCATCTCAAACACAACATCAGATGCCCCTCTTAGTAAGGTGAATTTGTCTAGTGTTAGTTCTGTCTCTGAAAAATGTGATTTTTTTTGCTGCAGGCTGCTAACGATTCTGTACATGGCAGGTGTACCTGAAGCCATTGTTGTGTTTGATACTGGATCTGATAAGTCATATGTCTTCAGTCATGTTGTTGATAAGATTAGGCCTAAATGGGTTGAGTCACATGATCGTGCGTCCGCAGCCGCTGACAGCAATGAAACAAGCAATGCCGAACGTGTGTAATATGCATTTGCAAGGGCTTGTTCCGAATGTTGTCACTTTGAGACCAACAAAGATCCTCACTACGTGTGTACCTCTGTGCAATCCATCAGTGCCCCAGAGCATGTTGTCTCCTTTGGGAAAGGGCGCAGAATTTCGTGATGTCCATGAGATAAAGAAGTTAAAGTAGATACACTGACTGGGCTTGTTGCTGACTGGAAGTTAATGACCAGTGTGATGATGTTTTTGTCAGAGGGTTTGGTTGCTCAATGTTCAGTATTTGGGTGGGTGTTTTCTGGCCCAGTACCTGGAGATAAGTCTCTTTCCAGCCCTGCAAGTGTTACCATCTCCCATCAACTGTCTTGTTCACACATATCTAAATCTTCTTTGAAAAGCATGCAGGAATTGAAAACAATAAGAATGCAGGGAAACCAGCCCATTTTAGTTGATCCAGTGTGGGATTATTTCAACAGGTCTGTCGAGTCTCGGAAGGAATGTTTGCTCTGTCACTTTCGTGGAAGAGTGAAGAAATGATATCTTCATTTCTTAACAATGAAAAGCTGGACAGGTCTCGTTTAAACTGTGTGCAACTTTGTCGTCTCGGAAAAAAAAATAGAGTAAGGGTCCAGGTATCATGAAATCATCTTTAGTATGATGAAAGGTAGTATCATTTAGGAAGTTCCTGAGATGACGTTGTACGTTCAAACCCTGTGTTCTATTTGCTACACCGTCCAGTTGTTAGAGAGTCTAGTCTGCATCCTGTTTTTGATGCTTCCATGAAAGATTTGAATGGAGTATCTTTGAATGACTGCATGAACACTGGTCCTAATTTGGTTTGGGATTTGCCAGTTTGTTGCGGTTCAGGCGTAGGAAACTGCTCTGACTGCAGATATAGTAAAAGCATTCCTGCAGATCCAAATGTGTTTTGAGGATCAAAATATGCAAAGATTCCTTTGATAAAATGACAAAACTGTTATCAGAAATGTCAGGTTTGTTCGCGTGCCTTTTGGAAACAAAAGTAGTCCTTTTTATCTGACTGCTATTGTGAAACACCATTCACCATAGTATCCACCATCTCGCATGAAAATGATGAGCTATTGAAAACTCGATACGTGGATGATTGTCTGCCAGGTTGTGACAGTGATTCTGAGCCTTGTGAGATGGTTCAGCGAGCTAATCAGATCATGGGTCAGGCCGAAATGTCTGTGCCAAAGTGTTTCAAATAGTGCAAAAGTTGGTAATTTGTTGTGCAGGTAGTTTTAGGATAAGACTAGTAAAACAGAATCATTCAAGGCCTGCGTTGGTTACCTTCTGAGGATTGTTTTACTTTGATGGCCTAGACGTTTCAAAGGATTTATGTATCACTAAAAGAGCTGCACTGATCTCATTTCAAGGCCGTTTGATCCTTTGGGCTTTCTCATTCCTTTCGCCATGAAAGCCAAATGTTTGTTCCAAGAAATAGGGAGGTTTGGATTACCTCAGGGTCAAGTTTTGCCTGAACAGTTGCAAGACAGGTTTATACATTGTGTCCAGGGCCCGAACCTTTGAAACAGTGGAGGATTTCCTGGCAACTACACTCGTGAGATCCTTTGGAGAGACATATCTGAATTTCAATTACATGCCTTTGGTGATGCTTGGCAGCTTATGGAGCGTGTGTGTATACCTATTGGTGAAAGAAAAACATCATGACACTTGGAGATATTCCATAGTCATGGCTCAGGCAAAGGGAGCCCCTTGAAGAGGATCAGTTTGCCACGACTGGAATAACTGGGAGCCCCACTCTGTGCAAAACTGGTAGTGCATGTGAGACAACTATTGAAGTTGCCAGAGGATGAGTCCTGTAATTGTTGGACATATCTAGCTGTAGTTTTGGCCAGCATTCAAAGTGATCTTTACAGGTGGACGCCCTTTGCTGGCAATATGGTTGCTGAGATTCAGGATCTCATCTCATTCCAGTACAGTGGCATCATTGTCCTGGCAAAAACAATCCTGCAGACGTGATCACTTCTGGCATTTCAGCAGAAGAAAGAACTGTTGAGTTCTGCATTTTTTGCAACAAAAGGCAATCCAAAAGTTCGAGATCATGATCGCATTAGTGGAACATACAGAGGAGCAGCCACAGTAAGTGTAATTTACAACTAAAGTTTGATCCGAAGAACTGGAAATTACCCATCGTTTTTCATAACTTACGTGGTTAGGATGGTCGTCTTATACTGCAATCAATTACTGATGAATTTGATAAGGTCCAATGTAATGCCCAGTCTTAAAAAAAATGACATTATCACTGGACCTGTCATTCTTTGATTCAATGCAGCATGCGGCAGCATCATTAGAGTCCTTAGCACAATCATTAACCAGTTGTCCCATAACAGAAAAAAATGACTCTACACTTGTTAGGAGGTGTGTCTTCTACCAAAGAGAGCATTCTTTTATTTATTCTAACAAGGAAAGAGATAAGTGATTCTGAATACCAGCATGCGCAAGAACCATGGAAAACGTTATAATGCAAGACCACGGGAGATTACCATGATGCCCATCTAACGGCTGACGTGTGTTTGTTGGCAGACGTGTTTGAAAAATACAGAAAGTCCTGTATGAAACATTACAGTCTGGATCCAGCACATTATATTTCTGCAAATGGAATGAGTTGGTAAGCTTTCTTTAAATTTACTGGAGTACGCATTGACCTGTTTTCTGATCTGCCAGTGCTCCAAATGATTGAAAATGGACTGTTTGGTGGAATGCATACGACATCATACCATTATTGTAAAGTTTAGATCTAGTTGCAGAGTGAAGCAACTGCAGGCGGGAATCTGAAAACATTGTAAACATTATTAATAGCGCACCGGAAAACAACAACAACAACAATAACAACAACAACAACAAAACAAAAAAGTACACGAAATGAATGAGCAAATCGCTTATCTTCATGTCCTTCAATGGGAATGAGAATTCAACGCCCATCTTGCACTGAAGTGGATGAAGATAGGACGAGGCTTGACAGACTGAGGTGCCAGACAAGACAGACACAACTGCTTCCATGAACTTGGAGGAACCTTAGAACTACGCTCTCATGGATGGAAAAATACTACGCTCTCGAAAGATGTTATTTTTTGAATGCCTAAGACGTTTTGTGGAAACAAACCTCAAGTTTGTAAAAGGGTAGACATCCTTTTGAGATGTATTTGTAAACAAGAGAGAAGATTCTGGAGAAAATCCGACATTTATCAAAGGCTGACAGCATGATTAATGGCGTAATGGAAAAAAGAGAAAGCAATATGATTTCTGATTATTTTGAAGTATGCCAAAAACGCTGCTAGATTTGTGTACTTCTAAAGCGCCCTATTGTGTAGAGGGACTGCTGGATTTGAATGTCCTGAAAACAACTTGTAACTGTAAGGTACCTTAATTGTGACAAGGGACAAATACCCTCGAAATGGATTTGCTATTTCTATCGGTGATGTGAGCATTACAAATTATATATATATATATATATATATATATATATATATATATATATATATATATATACAGATCCAAGTAAAGGTTGTTCTGTACAGTTCGTAGCCACTCACAATGCTTGGGTTATTGAACAGCAGAGCTGACCACTCTGACTGTTCCATATCTTTTGATCTCCCTTGCATCTTGAATGGATCCGCAAGCATAGGCTCAAAGATAGTCCCCTACATTTTATACTGTTTGGATAATGCTTTTAGTCTTTCAGAAACTTTTTTCCTCTCCACACTTTCGTCTTGTTTCCATTTACCCTTCGCTGGCTGCTTTAGGGGTGCCGTTGGATTCTTTTTTGAACCCTTGGTGGTGAGGACACCACAGAATTATGGACTGTGGTGTGTCTCTATTTGACACACCAAGAGCACAGACACAATTAGTCGTGTCTCCCTGATGAGTCCGATCCAGCGGACGAATGGCCTAGGATCAGGCAATACAAACAGATCTGCCTTCAAAGGGGAGTACGATGGTTCCCTCAGGCAGCTAGTGAAGGGTTTCTCATATTTATAATATATTCCCCCCATTTTCTTCAGCTTTTTTTTTTTTTTTTTAAATTCAAATCTTTGCCAAGTCATTGTATGATGAGTGAAGAATTGTTAGCCTGCACTTGTCTTCTGCTACTACTTAATTGTTCAGCATTATATATATATATATATATATATATATATATATATATATATATATATATAAAATATATATAACAATTGAACAATTAGTCACACACTCTTCATGTCTTTTTAAAAAGCTTTCGCCTTTTATTTAGGCTTCGTCAGTATCTGCAACACAAACAGTCATGTAAATGCACACTCCCCCCCCCCCAATCACACACACACGCACAACCAACAAACCCCCATCCACCCCCCCACACACACACACACTCACAACATACTATATCATATTATCATGGCTCCTCCAGATTTAACTCTAAATGTTGAGCCCATTCCCAATTTATGCTTCTCCACCCACTCACTCACCTACTCATAGGCTACACACTCTATCCTTATTTTCCCATATATAAAATCCCCCCCCCCCCCCACACACACACACACACACACACACACACACACACACACACACACACACACACACACACACACCAACTTGGGGTGTGCATGGGGGAGGGGGGCATGAGGAAATCCTAAGATAATTTGACCTTCCACCCTAAAATCTTTCATTTTCTAAATAATTTTTGGAGTTTTATATATATATATATATATATATATATATATATATATATATATATATATATATATATAGAGAGAGAGAGAGAGAGAGAGAGAGAGAGAGAGAGAGAGAGAGAGCGAGCGTGTTTCTTCCATTTTCGTATTATTATGTTTGTAAAAAAAATGCCCCCCCTCAAAAAAAAAAAAAAAAAGTAAAGAGTGAATATATCTCTACTATATGTATCTTACATACCACAGGGGAGAAATCGAAAATCATTGTTTGATCTTTACATTAAGTGAATGGACTCACATTGCGCTGCGTGCAGATGATCACGGCGACTCTATGTATGTATGGTGTATGCATGTGACTACGGTCGTGTGGCAATATTTATATATGTATCCAAAGTAAAAAGTATGAAAAACACAACAATCACAGCGCAAGAAGAGAGAGAGAGAGAGAGAGAGAGAGAGAGAGAGAGAGAGAGAGAGAGAGAGAGAGAGAGAGAGAGAGTGGCAGGCAGACAGGCAGACAATGAAGGAATGCTGGATTAAAAATCTTCACTATTACATACTGATGAGCGACAAGATTTTGGAGCTGCCTCGCACGTAAAAAAAAAACACACCAAAAAACAAAGTTTATTGCAGATCTATTTTCCTTCTCTCTATACACACTTTGAATATGGTAAACCTGAATGTACAAAATAAACATCTATATTTTAGCAATTAAACAAACAGGAGGAGCACCCTCACCACAGTAATGAGTGCATACAAATTTCAGTTTTGCACTACACACACACACACACACACACACGTCCAGACACTCAACTACCCACATACAGAAAGTATCGCCCAGCCAATCGTAACAGCGCGCGCGACAGAGATTTTGGACAGAAAACAGTGTGAGACTGATACACAAACGGTAAAAACTAGCATTCGGACAGAATAACAAATAAATGGACAGATTCACAAACGGAGAAGAGAAGCCATGGCAGAGATGAATAGTGAATAGTTACTGTAGTCTGAACTGACCCTTCAAGTCACAGAATCGAAGAAAGGAGTCAACCGTCCAAAGAACAGGACGGTTCCCAAGCAGCGGCGACAGCCAGGACCATCCACAGAACTGTCATACAGTAGATCGAACGAGCGGCCCACTAATAGTGGAGGAGCTAAGATTTATGATCTTGCGTTTTTTAGTAGAAACATTTCCTCTTGCACAATGATACTGTGAACCATGCTGATTATGTCTGGAGAGGGAAACACGATCACAGCCCCCTGTGTTAGGAGCAGTGATCGATCAAAGTTTTCAATAACTGAATTTTTGACACAATCAGAACACCATAGCACCAGCCAAAGCATCCCGCTGCCAATGTCGGGGAGCAGACTCGCGCCTGCTTTGGATCTGTCATCGCCGCTAGCGGTGTATAGTTAGACGAGTCAACCACGTGAAAAGTAACACGTTTCACTTGGTGTTCTATTAAGTTTCTTCCGTTTAAATAACGTTTGTGGCATGTGAATATAAAATAAAATTGAGAACAGAAATGTCTATGTACATTACTTGTGATCAGGGAAAAATACATAGAAGACTGATTAGGTTGCAAATATTCCTATGAGGGTGCAAAAAAATGTA
>JADBJO010031754.1:0-10000 GCA_016801955.1 Conus betulinus | reverse complement strand
TCCTCAGAACACCAACAGACAAACAGTCGACTCAAACCAGGTTGCATCAAATGGTTCCTCAGAACACTAACAGACAGACAGTCGACTGAAATCAGGTTGCATCAAAAGGTTCCTCCTTGCAAGTCAGAATGATTGAACGTTCATCATTAGACTGTCAAGGGAGTTAACTCACCATCACCATCACCCCCCCCCCAAAGGAACCAGTTATTTTTTTTTTCTTTTTTTTTTTTTTTTTTTTTTTTTTTTTTTCTCCAGCCTCTATCCCCCCCCCCCCCCCCCCCCCCACACACACACACACACACACACTTTTCCTTTATTTTTTTTTTTTTTTTTTTTTACTGGGGCTTCCATTCTCACTATCATTTTTTCTGAAACTGGCTCATACTCACCATCCATTATCTGTATGTGCTTTTGTTGTTGTTGTTGTTGTTGTTTTTAACAGATAGCATTCACTTGCTGATTTTGACGTTTTAAACGTTTAATACAAAGCGTCTGAGTTTAGTCATGTACTAACGTGTGGTACACTGACCTTTTTATTCTGCAAGGTTTGCTGAGACTATATTTTTCATCAAATGAAATACACATTCGCATCTCCTACCCTTACTCCCTTCCCGCAAGCTCCACACCCGCGTTGTGTGTGTGTGTGTGTGTGTGTGTGTGTGTGTGTGTGTGTGTGTGGCGTGTGTGTGTGTGTGTGTGCGCGCGCGCGCGCGTGTGTGCGTGCGTGCGTGTGCGCGCGCGTGCGTGTGTGTGTGTGTGCGTGCGTGTGTGTGTGTGTGTGTGTGCGTGTGTGTGTGTGCGCGCGCGCGCGCGTGTGTGTGTGTGTGTGTGTGTGTGTGTGTGTGTGTGTGTGTGTGTGTGTGTGTGTGTGTGTGTGTGTGCGCGCGCGCGCGCGCGCGCGCACGCGAGCGCCCGTGCGTGTGTTGCATGTTGTGTTTGTGTCTGCGTGTTCTTTCACTACTGAGAGAGAGAAAGTTCAAGTGAATCTGACCACAGGCTAACGGAGAAAGTGTTCTCGGACACGCGATCTAAAATTCTGATTGCAAACATATTTAAGATCAACAAAAACTTAAAACACTTGGACTCTTATACATAAGAATTTTGAGAGAGAGAGAGAGAGAGAGAGAGAGAGAGAGAGAGAGAGAGAGAGAGAGAGAGAGAGAGAGAGAGAGAGAGAGAGAGAGAGAGAGAGAGCAGCAGGAAAAGCAGCACCGTCATTTAACATTCTCTATTGAAAAAGAAATCTTACGAATATGAAATTTTACATTACGTTTAATACTTTTCATGGGGAAAAAAATCTATCATCTCTTTAATACTCTGAAAGCCCCCATTTGGTTATTTTGAAAACAGTCAAGATTCTCATTTTATCCATCATTTTTTTTCGTGGTCGATTTCCAGTGACATAGGTTGGATACACTTACATAAATGATACTCCACGAAACGTTCATAAATGACACTACACTTACATAAATGATACTCCACGAAACGTTCATAAATGACACTCCACGTAATTTTTTTTAATGATATGTTCCACGTAACGTTCATAAATGATGCTCCACGTAACGTTTATAAATGATATTCCACGTAACTTTTATAAATGATATGTTTTCACGTAACTTTTATAAATGATACTCCACGTAACTTTTATAAATGATATGTTTCACGTAACTTTTATAAATGATGCTCTACGTAGCTTTTATAAAGGATGCTCCACATAACCTTCATAAAAAAGATGCTCCACGTAAGAAAAATAATACGCTGTGCTTATTGTTAAAATGTCCGTATTTGTACGGTCTACAAACAAACAAAAATCCAGATACAACCAGCCGCCGTGGCGAAGTGGTTAGCGTCGCGGACTCTCGGCTGGGAGGTCGTGGGTTCGAATCCCATCAGAAGTCATGTGGGTTTTTCTGCCCCCCCGACCGGCTCCTACCCAGAGTTGAGTTTGCTGCGGACTCATTTGGGAAAGACTGGGACCACACAGTCGAGTTTCATCCACTTAATGGATGCGTTTCTGAGAGTGTTGCTCAAATTTCCTGACCAACACTGCAGGTGTCTGTATTTCTCGGGCCTGGTTGACGCCGGGATATATTATGAGAGGAAGCGTAGAGTACAGCCCCTGTCATGTAGTCTCAGACCGAAATGGAAATCCGTAGCATCATCATAATCATCCTCATTCTCATCGATCAGCATTAAAAAAAAAGTCTCAAATTCTGTGCCCTTCATGCCTGCTCTCATGGTGACCTCAGTTTCGATGTCTTCTCCACGTCTGTGGCCTTGGTTTGGTTCCGTCGGGGTCACCGGTATCGGCGAGTCCATGGGGGCTGTCGTTGGACGGACGGTGGTGGCCCTCCGGAGGGAGAGCTCACTCACGCCGGCTCCGCGACTAAGCAATTATTGTCGTCAGTAGGGGGCTAGTAGGTGGTGTCCTGCGTATGTTAGATCAGAACAGGCGCCACTGAACACCACTGAAGTGACTCGGCAGCAGTGCAGTGTCTCCTCCGGTGGGTTGCCCTCTTGACGACTTGACATTGACTGCTGCTGCCTGTGGATTGCCGGCGCCGGGGCTGCGGCGGGGCCGACCGGGGCTGCCCGGGGTCGTGGCTGTGGACAGGGTCGGAATGAGCGGCGTGGGTGCACTGCCTCTGAGGTGGCGCAGAGGTTGGGACAGCAAAAAAAAAAAAAAAAAAAAAAAAAAAAAAAATCCAGATACATCATTGTCCGTATGACGCCCAAAAGAACAGTGTAGGTCAGCCAAGTAAAGCATACACATGCTGCTGTTCATTGTGGAAAATGTCACTGAGTACATCAGGTGTATTTACTTCCTACTAAAATCTTTCCAACCTTCAGAATCGTCACCTACAGTTTGTCTTTGATTGCCAATGATTGGCTGATGTCACGGAGTACACCAACGTACGTACGTGTCTTTCCTTCCTACTAAAATAGTTTTAAAGTCTTCAGAATGGTCACCTGCAGTTGGTCTTTGACTGACAACCATTTGGTCTTGATGACTTTTTCATCACAACATGCTGAAGAAGAAAGACACACCTGAAGGTGCGGGTAGGACCCAGAGAAGCACTGTCCTCGACTTGCCGAACCAACCAGCCGGTAGCAATCCTGCACCAACCTTTGGCAGCCTGTGCTGTGTTCACACACTTAGGGTGCAGGCACGCACAGGGACGAACATTAAGACTAGGGACATACATTAAGACTATTGACAAACAGTAAGACCAGGGGCGCACATTAAGACTAGGGACATACATTAAGACTAGTGACAAACAGTAAGACTAGGGACGCACATTAAGACTAGGGACATACATTAAGACTAGTGACAAACAGTAAGACTAGGGACGCACATTAAGACTAGGGACATACATTAAGACTAGTGACAAACAGTAAGACTAGGGACGCACATTCAGACTAAAGACGCGCATGAAGACTAGGGACATACATTGAGACTACTGACAAACATTAAGACTTGCCACGCACATTAAGACTAGGGACCTAAGGACATAACTGATACCTGCCAGAGGTCAGTACTGGCTGGCTGATGCCTTTTTCGTGTATTCATGCTGCAAAAACAGAGCGTAGAACTAAAACCGTGCAACTGTTGAAAGGACCTGGGCGTGGCTGCCTCATTTAGCAACATTAACGTCTGGACTGTGTAGCTGAGTGACACCAAGAAGACAAAGAAGGATGATGAAGACAACGCGCGCACGAGAGAGAGAGAGAGAGAGAGAGAGAGAGAGAGAGAGAGAGAGAGAGAGAGAGAGAGAGAGAGACAGACAGACAGAGAGAAACAGAGAGACAGAGACAGAGAGAGAACAGAGAGAGAGAGAGAGAGAGAGAGAGAGAGAGAGAGAGAGAGAGAGAGAGAGAGACAGAGACAGACAGAGAGACAGAGACAGACAACAGAGAGAGACAGACAGACACACAGAGACAGAGACAGATGGACAGACAGGCAGGCAGGCAGGCAGGCCGGTAGACAGGCAGGCAGGCAGACAAAAGACAGACACAGAGACAGAGACAAAGAGAGAGAGACTGTTGTTCTACCCAAGCCCACCGTAAACGGTCATAATATTAGGGCTGTCATGAGGAAGACAACAACCGGACGCCGCCAGCAAACTCACAGCAGAACGTCCTGCAACTGAGACAAAACGACCATCAGCTGTTTCTCACGGCTCTTCCTCCGCTGTTCCCGAATGACGTTGACGGTGTACAGGAACGGGTTGAGAGCTGAGTTGAGCGGCAGCACCAAGATGGCCATGATGACGTTGACTTTCCCCCGGAACTTCCACGCCTCCGACCGCCATCATCCCCACGACGCCGATGGGAAACCAGCAGGCGAAGTCCGACACGGCCACGGTGATCAGCCGCCGAGCGATGACCTGGTCCGTGGACTTCCTGCCGATGGTGCCGGAGCCGGTCAACGTGTTGGAGGTGACCGACCAGTAGATGAACACCTGCCCCAAAGCTATGAACAGGAAGAGGACGAAGTTGAGGGCGATCCAGATACCGAAGGAGTAATGCTGTCCCGGGAACTCGGTCGTCGTGATGGCAGCGGGATGCAGATGCCGGTCTGGCTGTAGAACTGCCAGTGTGACGTCACAGGGGTCAGAGGCGTGGCGGCCAGCACGAGCCCCGCCCACCAGGCGGCGCTGCTGGCCAGATGCGCTGACGTCGGCGTGAAGTGGAGCTGGCTGAAGGGAAAGCGCAGCACCAGGAAGCGATCCACAGTGATCAAGCAGATCTGAAAGACGGACACCTCAGAGGACAGGAGAGACAGGAACCCGGCCACCTTGCAGGTGGTGCTGTGTCTCCAGGAGTAGTCGTTCCACAGGTAGATGTCTTTGTACCTGTAGTCAGCCAGTCCGATCACCATCAGTACACCCCCATCAAGAAATCAGACACACACAGATGCAGGACGAAGACGCCGAATCCGAACCGCCGCGTTCCTTTGTTGAAGACGGTGCGGTACAGGAAACTGGTGAGGTTTCCCACCAACGCCAGATTGGCTAGCAGAGCCAGGATAACCCGGTGGAGGTGACTCTGCATCAAATCCTGACAGGACGACATGGCGTCTTTCGGAACCCGACACCACTTGGGGCTGAACTTCTCGGGAAGAAGCGCTGGGCAGCACAGTTTATAATTGCTGGCTGTCACGGACCGAAGTTTGAGAAGATTGTGGAACAGCTGTGGAGGAAAGGTGATTACCGGACAGCCTGAGAGATCCACAGAGCGCAACGACCGTAGAACCCGGAAACCCGAGCCGTGCACGTGACGCACTCCGCTGCCCGACAGGTTGAGCTGGTCCAGATGAGTCAGTGTGTGCAAAGGATCCACGCTCACTGCGTCCACGCTGACACGGGACAGGTCCAACACGCGAAGTTTGGTGTACGTGGACAGACCAGAGAGACCGTCTTGAAGGTCAAGTGGGTTTCCCGCCAAAACAAGCACTTGCAGAGATCTGAGGGTACTGAAGTCACCAGGTAGAAGACAGGTGATGAGATTATCGCCGAGGTCCAGACTGATCAAGTTAGGCATAGCAGGTGCTTGAAGCTGAGACAGAAAACAACCCGCCAAACTGACGTGGACCAGCATGGTGTGTTGTTCGTGAAGTCCATCAACGTCATGTTGCTCCTGTCCGCGTTCAAGAAGCGAAGTTCTGGATGGTCAGCGACAGCGACAGACCGGTTACAGTAAAACGCCAACCCGAAGCACCTACATTCAGGTGGACAGGTGAAGTGACACAACAGCTCATCATCATTCTGAGGGCACTGGCCATACCTGTCGTCACACACGTGCTCGGCAGACACGCACACGCGGGACTGGCGACAGCGATAGTACCCAGGACACTGGTACGTCTGGCAGTCTGCTTCATCCTCACGCCCCGGCAGTCGTGGATGGCGTTACATCGCAGATAGACGGGCAGACACAGGGTCATGTCGGAAGTAGGACACAGGAAGTGAGACCCGGGACACGACTCTGCTGACCTGATGACGTCCCCTGATGACCACCTCACCGACATTAAACGGTAAGGACGGCTCGAGTACGTACGAAGCCTGTCCAGGTCTTGTTTACACCTCTTTTCGTCGTTTGCAGACACACACTGCACCATGTACGCACGACGCACGCACACAGACGCACGCACAACCACCACACAGGACCAACAACACACCACACACACCGTACCCACCTCCGCTGCCAGAAGTCAAAACAGCCAGACTACAGATGCAAAGCACAGATGAAATGCCCAGACCCTAGAACAAACTCAAATCCCATTTCATGCACCGTTACCCTCCCTTTGATTTTTTTTTTCTTAAATATTGACTCTATGTTTTTTGAATCAACACCAAATGCTTCATGCCTCTTAGAAACCAAGATGAAGACGTTGAAAGAATTTCTTTTCTTCCTGTAGACAAAAACACATCCAATGTATTAAAAATATTCGTCCGGCCTAGTGAAATTTCGTTGGAAGAATGTTGGAGAGGTTTCATTCCCAGTAGGTGCCCCAGTTGGTTTGTGTGCACTGACTGCGAAGTCGGTAAAGGAAATGTTTCTCTTTCTTCATGAAGCAGACAGTGAGTAGACTACACAAAGTCCGACAGTTCCCCCGTCTCCTTCGCATCTGTAGGACGCATTATGAACTGCCTACAACTTCCAAAAGACCAGACTTGTTATTAGGCAACGCATGAACTAGACTCTCATTAGTGTGACTAACTGTTCATGCGAAAGCAGTTCAAACCCAGACAGCTGTCATTGAAGCATTCACAATGACAACTGTCTCCCTCTGTCTCTATCCCTCGTAAATGAAGATACACCCTCTCTCCCCCTCATCGAAAAAAGAGTCTCTCCTCTCCCTAAAGGTGTGGTATCAGATGTTTAAACAAAGACTATCCAACAGGTTAGTTGAACTGGAATTATCATCTGAGATAGCGCTCAGGATATTAGACTAGTTGGAAATTCAAGACTGAACATCAGTCCCACCCCCATGTTTTTTCATTTTCTATTTTCTTTCTCTACACCTCTGAAAGATCTAGATTGGAATGTCTCTAATAGTTCAGTTACATCTCTTTCTAGATCCAAAGGAACGATGAATCTCCTCTCAGTCTCCGATCCTCGTGGTTTTCTCCGCTGATGACGTCCAACTTTGTTTTTGTTGGGATGTTTTGTTGCTTAAGAAACAAGACCCATCCATCAAAATATTAGCCAACATCCGTCCTCTCAAATAACTTTCCCAGAACTCGAGTTTTCGCATCACACCCAAAGTCAATCAGTAATTGTGCCTATCTCTCTAGTCTCTCCCTTTGACGCCGCTGCTAGCAATGCCTCTCCTGACCAATCATCCTAGTCCACATCTCCGTCCTCTCCCCTCCCCCCGTACGAACTCTCCTGTTTCCCTCTGGTCCCCCTGAATTTGGTTCTCTACTATCAATGTCCTTGTCTCTCTTGTCACCGGGCTTTGAAAACCACAAAAGTCTGTTCGTTTCTGCACTCTCTCTCTGTCCCCTATCCTCTCTCATCCCTCCTTGTCTTATCTCTCTAAAAGTCCATACCTCCCCCTTTGCTCTTCCTATTTGTCCCTTCTCGACAGCGCCCCCACCCAGTCCCACCATGTTTGGCTCTGTCTGTTGCACAGACACCGAAACCACATATATAATGCCTGTTGACTGGTTTGTGGGGGTGTGGGTTTGTAACCTTGGTCTGTGGCATGTAATGGCGTAATGGAAGTGAAATGCTATGTGGATGGGTGGTGTGTGGGGTGGGTTGGGGTGTTGGTGTGTGTGTGTGTGGGTGGTGTGTGTGTAAGTGTTACTACCAGTCCCCATAAAACGGCCCCAATCAACGGTTTTAGAGCTATTTAAATAGAATCCAGAAGAAGACTAGTAACGATCTCCATCTCCTAAGGAATCTGAAATTTTGTAGGCACATGTTCATGGTATGGGTTGTGCCCATGGATGGATTTACGTGTTTTTGAGGATGACCTGTTCTAATACAAAAGTCGTTCATAACGGCCCCATAACGGCCCATAACACATTTCCTTTTTTATGGAATGGATACAATGGAAGTATGCTCGAAAATGTAATTGGGCAATATCCCCTTTCTGTGAAAATTGTGTAGGCATGTTCATTAGGGGCCATTGATGTTGAATGCCCAGATGTGGGGTGTTGTTTATTTTTATTTTTACCGTTACCGTAAAAGCCTAGAAAACCTCAACACGGAAAAGGCTAATAAGGCCCATAATGGGTGTTGTTTTTCTTCTTTCTCTTCCTGCTCATAGAAATCTCTCAGAAAGTACTTGCGTCTGATCTTTTTCTGAAAATTTTGTAGGTCCATGTTCATGCTGGGTCAACAGACCATTGCCCTATGTTTTCTTTTAACCGCTTTAAGTGGAGGAGGGCCGTTGTCATAGCGCCCCTAACGGCCCATCACGGAATGGCCTATAAAAGCGGTTTTTTAACCTGGATTTTTTTCCCCTTCATTTTATGGCCAGATCTACAGAAAAGTTAACTGGCCTAATCTTTAGGCTGAAAAATTGTAGGCCCCAATGGTCATTTGTGGGCCATGGAATGTGATGGCCCAATGCCAAGGTTATTTTTGACCATGTGTCTATAGTAACCGTTTCATAAAGTAGCCGTTAAGCTAACGGAATAAAATAACGGACCGGACCCATAATGGGTTTTTTTTTTTTTTCGTCTTATAGAATCAAGAATTCCCTCTATGAAAGTAACTTGCCCGAGCTTTCCCCTGAAAAAAAATTTGTAGGTATGTTATAATGTTCATTACATGTCTCCCATGGGAACCCACAGGTTCCTGTTCATCATTTTATCCACGGAATCCACAGCTGACTCTGGCCGATGTTTTGCCGGTCTATCGCCGGTTTACTAAACGGCTTTCTAACGGGCTACAATATTACGTTGGTTTTTTCCCTCCTTTCTTTCTGGAATTTATCTCACGCCGTTGTATTCCATGTGTTAAAGGTGGGAGTACGTTTTTAAATATGGTCTTTGGCATCTGTCGTTTTTTCTCTTTCTTTCTTCGTTCATTTTTCCTCCTTTTACTTCCCAAAAAATCCCTCCTTGCTTCAGGAACCACTTCGTACCTCAGGCTGGTCCTTCCACTGACGTCTCCAAATGTCAAGGTAAGTGTGGAGGAGGGCCCACGGGGGGGTACACACAAAACTAGAACTCTCGTCCCGCTCCTGATCCCGCTGCAGGTCTCCCGCTGGCCGATGGTCCACCACCACGACATGTAAGACGCACACCATCTCTGCATCCTCTTAAATTGCGCGGAGCAACGACAGAAAGGAGCGCGGAGTCAGAGAAAGAATGCAACGAATCCCAGTGGATGCATTAAAATATTGGCCCTCCGCAGGCCCTTCTCGTTCCCAACCAAACACTTCGATTCCCTGCCATGTGCACAAACTAAGGACTAGCGTGGAACGCACAGTACTAAAATGGCCCAAGCAACTAGTTGACGGACACAGAAGAATAATAATGAAATTTTAAGCCCTGCTGAGAACAAGTTGGGTACAAAACCGGGGAGACCCTAGGGATACCATTGGCAGAGTCGACAGGTTTTTTTTTTTCGTATTTGTTCGAGTCAACTTCAACACAATAATTGGCGGTTTGTGAAATTGTGGCCCAATCTTCTATGGTCTTCCCGTCTGATCGTAGGTAGAACCCAAAAAACAGACCCAGCCAACCCTGCGAAGAAAACAAAGCAGTGGCACAGAAAGTAAAGGCCCGTTTCCCTGGGTACAGACGTCTAACAGTTTTTGTACACAACCGTATAAGGGTCATGGCGAGAACCGAACGGTGTTATTCACCGCAGCGAACGAGCAACAGTCCCAATACACTAAAAATGTGAATCACCACAAAAAAAAAAAAAAAAAAAAAAAATAACGGAAGGCAGTGGAGAAGGAGGAGAAACTTGAACAGCCAGCACACAGAAAAAGATCAGCAGGCACAATAATACCTACGTTTTGGGAGGGGGAGAA
>JADBJO010031753.1:10000-16417 GCA_016801955.1 Conus betulinus | reverse complement strand
CACGAGTTAATTTTTTTTCTTTATAATTATGCTGCCTGAACCCATCAAAATATATATTCATGTGAATTAATACAAATCAATACATATCACTACATAGTATATAGATCAAGATATCAATACACAGGAACTTCAATCATCCAATATCAGCATATCATATTACAGATCTTGATATCACTCACAGATCTCGCGCCGCGCCGTCCACAGTGTCTCACATATACAGTCAACACACTCGGTTCCACAGTACTCAAGCCACAGTCTACAACATTAAAAGAACGTAAAGAAGGATAACCAAGGTCCCCACACAATAAGCACGGCTGTTCATAAACACAAGCGATGAAGAAGAAGAAACATGTTCTCCACACAGCAAGCTCAATAAATTACGTCGAACTATCAGAAGAAGAACCGCAGATTCACATTCACAAAGCACATTAATCCATAGCAGAAGAACCGCAGATCCACAATGCAAAGCAATCCATAGAAAGAACTGCAGATTCACAAGGCACAGTAGACCATTGACGAAGAACCACAGATTCATAAAGCACAGTAACCCATTGAAGAAGAATCGCAGATTCTTGCAGGAGTTTTAAGTCTTTCTTGGCGACACAGCCTTCACAACAATTTAATTACAAATAAATTTTCTGGCACATATTTCACTGGTACCGTCATCAGAAGTATCGCACATACACATTGACCATCGACGCACTACTGACTTGAAAGTCAGCCTCTCCACATAGTATCACCACGGAGAAAACGACGATTTAAACAAAATAAAACTAAGCTGCACACCAAAGCCTCGGCCGTTAGTTCTTGCTGTCTCTCTCTCGTCAATAATATTATTATTTTCGTCATGTAGATACCTATGTCATTTTAAGTTGACGTCATAATTTACGTTGACGTCACAATACTCCCCCTCCTCAAACAAAAAAAACAATGACCGAATTGTTTTTTAAAGAGAAGTAAACAAACAGCAGAATACACAAACCCAGAAATCACACACATCGACACGACGGAAAAAGAAGCTGCTCATGGAAGCAGTTCATGGAATCCTTCCATGAACTCCCACACAACAGAAGAACACAAGTTGTCGTCCCAACTAACTCTGAATCCCTTTGACAATCTAGCTTGTTGCTGACCTCACGGACAGCCTCTCCATACCCACACAGGGTAGAGACTACACATATATACTGACCACTCAGTCAGCCTCTCCATACCCCAACAGGGAGATAACACATATCTACTGACCACTTGGTCAGCCTGTCCATACCCCCACGGGGTAGAGACAATGTTTAAACATTCCCGCTCAAAGATGTTGTACGCCTTCTCACGATTCAACAACTTTCGACAAGCAAACACGACGGAGTGAAGAACATCATCATTCTCTCGGAGCAATACAGCACCCAAACCAACAGAACTAGCATCAGTCCTAAGAATAAAAGGATTACCCAATGTAGGTAACAACACACAGGTGCAGAAGACAAGATTCCCTGAATCTTCCTCAAAGCTTCAACACACTCAGGAGTCCAAAAAATAGACCTGAAATCAACGCAGAAACGACACGTGCAATCTTTCTTCCTGACGAACACAACTGGAGATGCATACGGACTATTCGATGGCTCAGTGATACCAAGATCCAACATGATACCAATCTTTCTCTTAACAGCCTTTTTCGCAGAAAAGGGGATTTCATAACATTTCTTTCTAACAGGGACATTGTTGTAAGAGGGATCTGTAGTAGTAAATCATCTGAGAAAGAACTTGGTTTGGGGAGTCAAAATGTCTTGAAAATCATCAAAGGCTACATGCAACTCCCTGGTACTTTTGTCAGACAAAGTGCCATCAAACTGTACAGAACGAACACTTTCATCTGGCATAGAAGACGCCATCGGAACAGTTAAAGTGGGAATGGGTAAAGCGTCATCACAGTCCTGGACGACACCAACTGTACGAACCACTTCACGAACAGTACAAACAGACTCCTGGAGAGGGATCCACAGAAAGACCAACTCCTGTAGAACACTCAAGAGAAAGCTGTTCCTGCTCACAAGCCAAAGGTGCTATCTCTGACCCAGGCACTGAAGTACCTTGTGAAAGAACGACTGTAGTACAACACATCAGAAGTAGACACAGCAGACACATCAGAAGACGCTAACTGAAAGCAAGACTTCAATGACTCATCCTTCTGTTTCTGAACAAGATCAGAACGGGAATGTTCAGATCATCAGGGATCTGACACAAAGGCTTTTTCCACAACATGCTTATCTCTAGCCCTCGTAACGGCGGCTAAAGAGAAAGGTTCACCAGATACATCACTAAACTCACCACTCACAGAAACTCCAGGTACATTACCCACAACGAGATCTGCGACAGGGCTATCCAAGACACAACAAGTCAAATCACCCACAAAATAAGGACAACTGACTGAAACTGTAGCCAGTGGAAACTCATCCACACGACCACCAAAAGAAAAACACACTTCACTGTGGTTCCTAACATCTGACTGTCAGAAACTAACCGTCTGCGAACGCCACAAAATGGTAGCACCAGTATCACGCAGAACAGAACTTAAAGTGCCATTCACAGAACCAGACTCCAAATACAATTTACCTGTGAACTCACCAGCAGGTAGACAAGCAAAAGAAGAATCAAGAACAGAGCAACAAGCACTGGACTGTATGCTGACAGCTGAGTTTTTAACAACAGTGGAGTTACTAACCACAAAAGGACATTCATCTGGGTGGCTAAGGGTGCAAATTCTACAAGGGTTTTCTACCTGACTTCCATGGACACCTAGCAGCTAAATGTCCTGTCATTTTACACAAAAAACACACAACACTTGCAAACTGATCAGAAGCACTTCCTGAGGGACTCTTACTGCCAGAAGTATAACGGGCGCCACGACCACGATAACGGCTACCGCCAAAGTTATTTCCACAACCAGCTGAGTAACCAAAGCTCTGATGACCACAATAACAGCTACCATCAAAGTTACTTCCACGATCAGCTGAGGAACCAGAGTAGTGGCCACTGTTTTTGAAAAGTAGTGTATCTGTTTCCTCTGTCAGACTGACCACAGTACGGAGTTCTATCAGACTGACCGGGATGTGGATTTCTATCAAACTGACCAGGAGTTTTTGTACCCAACAAGCAAAAAAAATGTTTACTTCGGCTTTCCTAGAAAGCACCTTAGTGGGATGAGCATGTCTGTATGACTCTGCAGACTTGATCATTTCATCAAAAGTTTTCACATCCTTTTCGGACAGAAAAGTAGCCAAGTCCTTAGAGATACACTCCAAAACTGCTCACGCAAGATAAGATCCACCAGACCTTCAAAAGACTTATCACTTTTTTGACAAAGAGACCCGACGGTCAAACAACGTCTAAGTTCAACTGCAAAGGTCTCGAAAGGTTCATCTGAGCTAGGTTTAGCCTCACGAAAACGCTTACGAAAACCATCTGGGGTACATTGAAATTTTTTCAGCAAGCTCTCTTTCAAAAGCTCGTATGACACAACATTATTTTCAGCGAGACTGTGATAGAGAGTTAAAGCGGAACCCTTAAGTAAAGCAGAAAGGTATGTGACCCACAAATCCTCTGAACAACCTAAAGAACGAGCATGGGTTTCAAAACGAAACAAGTAACTGTCTATATCATCAGTTCTTTCTTTAAAAGGGGGCACTTAGGAAACGTAGGGCGAGGGGCGTTAAACCTGGGAAAACCAGAACCCTGACTCTCACTGTCCTGTCCTGAGACCGCACTCTGCTGAGAAGTAACTTGAAACTGTATTCTTTTAGTTTCCTCTATCTCTTGCATTCTTTTTGTTTCCTCTTGCATTCTTTTTGTTTCCTCCTCTTCCTCTTGCATTCTTTTTGTTTCCTCTTGCATTCTTTTTGTTTCCTCTTTGCATTTGTACCTCCTTCAACTGAAATTCTTTAATCCTAATTCTTTCTTCTCTTTCTATGTCTTGGGCAATACATTTGTCAACATAGTCCAGCAGAGCCTGTCCCTCCAGACCACATACCTTACCTCGTTGTAAATATTTAGCGAAAACTTTGTCCTCGTCCATAGAGGACACAACAGGACTTTCTTCCTTAGCCTTTTGTGCCATTATGAAAATATGAAATAATGTCCTGTCCTGTCAAGCCCGATACACACACTATTTGATCAAATACAAACAACTGCTATCCAAGCAAGAAAGGTTTGAAAACCTTGTCCACTTAAATATATGAATTCCAACGAGGATTTTTTTTTTTCAAACAACATTAACGACAATCACTCTTAAAAAGACAAAGTATTATCAAACCCAACCAACAGAAAAATAGATATAAAAAATGAAACAGGATTTCAGGGATATGGGAAGAAAGAAAAAAACACAATCAGTAATCAATGCCAAATTTTCAGCAACAAGTATAAATCAAGCAATGACATTAGAGTAATAACGAATATAATCAATGTATTGTTGTTGTTATTATTATTATTATTATTATTATTATTTTTTTCACACACTAAGCATTCAAAATGAAACAACTAATAATTCTTTAAACTGGTTCAGGGCAGCCACTCACACACTCACTCATTCAAGAGAAAAGAACCCTAAGAATGCTGAAGAAGCAACACAATCCCCAAGTAAAGACAGAAACAGAAATAATCAGAGGGGTAACTGAAGATAATAAAATCAAAGCCCACAAAGGAAGGAAGAACTAGGAACTAGGCCCTCGTATCTCCAGAAACTATACAGAAGGAGATACCCCGTTTACGCAGGAGACGGGAAAGAAAATAGACACAATCATACAACAGAACAATACAACGCAACTCAATTGTTCCAAAGGAAAGTCTGTGAACGTGACCTATCCTTTTTAACTGGGGCAATTATAAGGGCACAAAACAAATGCTGCTACTAAGGTAATACTGAATTTAGTAGTAAATGAAATTCAACGTCGGGGTCACCAGATGTTACGGATGGTGTGCGGTGCGTGTTTTTGTTGTCTGACTCTCGCTCTCAAAAGTTTGGATGCGTGTAATAATTATTCCCTACACACACCCACACCATACGCACATGGATAGCCAGGCAACACACGAGTTAATTTTTTTTTTTTTATAATTATGCTGCCTGAACCATCAAAATATATATTCATGTGAATTGGTACAAATCAATACATATCACACTACATAGTATATAGATCAAGATCAATACACAGGAACTTCAATCATCCAATCAATTATCAGCATATCATATTACAGATCTTGATATCACTCACAGATCTCGCCGGCGCCGTCCACAGTGTCTCACATATACAGTCAACACACTCGGTTCCACAGTACTCAAGCCACAGTCTACAACACTAAAAGAACGTAAAGAAGGATAACCAAGGTCCCCACACAATAAGCACGGCTGTTCATAAACACAAGCGATGAAGAAGAAGAAACATGTTCTCCACACAGCAAGCTCAATAAATTACGTCGAACTATCAGAAGAAGAACCGCAGATTCACATTCACAAAGCACATTAATCCATAGCAGAAGAACCGCAGATCCACAATGCAAAGCAATCCATAGAAGAAGAACTGCAGATTCACAAGGCACAGTAAATCACAAGGCACAACAATCAATATTGAATCCCCGTAGAACACTTTTTTTTAGCAACGTCCCATAGAACACAATAACCTTCGATTCGACGTGTAGTTGATCTAAAACAAAATTTAATTAACTTTCCCGTGTATTGATATTACAATGTTCACATCAATAAACTCAGCCCACCGACACATACGAGGTGGTGCAATTAGCGCACATAAATTTTTCTTGCAGGAGTTTTAAGTCTTTCTTGGCGACACAGCCTTCACAACAATTTTAATTACAAATAAATTTCCTGGCACATATTTCACTGGTACCGTCATCAGAAGTATCGCACATACACATTGACCATCGACGCACTACTGACTTGAAAGTCAGCCTCTCCACATAGTATCACCACGGAGAAAACGACGATTTAAACAAAATAAAACTAAGCTGCACACCAAAGCCTCGGCCGTTAGTTCTTGCTGTCTCTTCTCGTCAATATTAATATTATTATTTTCGTCATGTAGATACCTATGTCATTTTAAGTTGACGTCATAATTTACGTTGACGTCACAATCAATAATGAATAAAACATAATAAATAAATAACTCACCAAACATGATTAAGACGTAAATACTTTCACAGATATCCATTATTGTGTACCGAACCAGCCATGCTTACAAGTACAAAAATGTAGAAAAACATTTCATGGTGATAGTGATAGAAAGCAGGCAATTGTAAAATGACCAAACTGCAGATAAATCCAGTCCTGCATGGTAGACCTTTTCCTTTAGTTTGCAGTGGCGAGGAAAAAGTTCGAGAAGGGGTCTTGATGAAGAAGACTAAATACAGCGAAACATTTCA
>JADBJO010031753.1:0-7500 GCA_016801955.1 Conus betulinus | reverse complement strand
TCTCATTTCGTTTTCCATTCTTGCCCGTTCCTTCCCCCCCCCCCCCCCCTTCTCTCTTTTTTCATCATTTTTTTTTTTTTTCTGGTTTCAACTCACTCGTTATTCTCTGAATAATGCATGACTTGGCTGTTTGCTATTCTTCTTAAGCTTGTGCCGTATTGTTTCTTTCTTTCCCTTGCCGTGTCTGCCCCAATCTCCCGCTTCTCCCCCATCCCCCAATCTGTCACCACACACCATTTTCCTGACTTCATTTTGTTCGCTCCCATTTTCAATCCTCTTCTCTCACCCAACTCCCCCCCACCCCTCCCTCCTCTTCCCCACGCCACCTTCCTTTCCCCCTCTTGACTCTCCCAGATACCACTCCCACTTGTCTCCTAAGCCCCACCCCCCTCTCCCCTCACTTTTTATGAGTGGAGGGAAGGAGGGGTGGACAGGAGGGGAAATCTCGCACTTGTTTGCATGTCAGCTGCATCTGACTAAGATCACCCCCCCCCCCCACCCCCCCCCCCCCCCCCCACCCCACCCTCAGTGTTTTACTATTTTCCCTCTGACCTCTCAAGCGACTGACTGACTCCCTCCCTCCCCCCCCCCCCCCCCCCCCCCCCCCCCCCCCCCCCCCCTCCTGACCACATTCAATGAAGCTCCATGAAGGCGCATGTTTCGATTTCGTTCACTTTGCTGCCACACACCTGCAGTTTCCAAGGCAATACCTGTGGTTCAAGAGTTAATCATTGCACTGCTTATTTGTGTGTTACACTGTTTATTTGTGTGTTACATTGCTTTTTGTGTGTTGCACTGCTTTTTGTGTGATACGTTGTTTTTTGTGTATTACATTGCTTTTTGTGTGTTACGTTGCTTTTTGTGTACATACATTGCTTTTTGTGCGTTACGTTGCTTTTTGTGTGCTACATGTGCTACATGCTTTTTGTATGATACATTGCTTGTTAGTGTGTTACATTGCTTGTTAGTGTGTTACATTGCTTTTTGTGTGTTTCATTGCTTGTTTGTGTACTACATTGCTTGTTTGTGTGATACATTGCTTGTTTGTATTACATTGCTTGTTGTGTGATACATTGCTTGTTTGTATTACATTGCTTGTTTGTGTGATACATTGCTTGTTTGTGTTACATTGCTTGTTTGTGTTTATATTGCTTGTTTGTGTTACATTGCGTGTTACATTGCTTGTTTGTGTGTTACATTGCTTGTTTGTGTTACATTGCTTGTTTGTGTGTGTTACATTGCTTGTTTGTGTGTTATTTGCTTGTTTATGTGTCACATTGCTTTTTTGTGTATTGCATTGCTTGTTTATGTGTCATATTGCTTGTTTGTGTATTGCATTGCTTGTTTGTGTACTACATTGCTTGTTTGTGTGTAACATTGCTTTTCCCGTTGATCCTTTCCATTCATTTCCTGTCCAACCAGCATTATCCTACTATTATCCTAATACCAACACTATCTCACTTCCCACAGCTAGTCTTATTATCATCATAATTCACACACAATACTGTTTACATGTTTTTTCCCCCCCCCCCCCCCCCCCCCCCCCCCCCCCCCCAATTTGTCATTGATCATTTCTATCTCTTCTCAACCAACACGATCATATTAATGCCAACACATTACTTCACCCTGCTACAATGAGCACCATCCCATAGTATTGTTTGCGTTTTCAACAACGCTAATTGCATGAATTCCGCCCTCACCATCTCACATACGTACGTGAACTATGTGTGGGTGGAGAGATATAAGCTCGCTCTCTCTCTCTCTCTCTCTCTCTCTCTCTCTCTCTCTCTCTCTCTCTCATTGTCTTCCTCTTTGCCCCTCCCCCCAACAATACCTTATCACCCATCGATCATTTCCATTCCCTTCTAGTCATTATTAGCATTACCCACACTCCCACATACAACTACCCACACATAACTACTATCATCACAAGCACCACCCACTTAAGTCGTCTATTTATTTATTTTTTTCCCAAAATTTATTTATCATTTTTATTTTTTTTGTGTGTGATTGTTATCGTTTATTATTATTATTAGTTTTTTACTATAATCGTCATTTTTGTTTTCTTTTTATTGTATTTTTTCTATTTATTCATTTATGTTTCAATTTTTTTTGGCCCCACTTAGCACTATCATCAATCCACCATGATCACTACCATCACTAATATATCATACCATTCTACAAAACAAGCTACAAACCCCTTTGTTTCAAAACACACACACACACACACACACACACACACACACACACACTATTTCCTCTTCTATGATCTCCTTGTAAAGCGTACGATTCTGCCCAGCCTTTGAGAACAGAGAGTTGTGGTTAACCCCTCAAACGCAGGATAGAATCGCAGTGAGTGGCAACCTAGCCCTGGGAGACCATGGAGCCGTGGTTGGTGTTGTGTTTGCTGAGGTGGACTTGAGATTTTGGAATAGGTAAACATCTTTTAGGTGGGATGCTGGATTTTGCCCTAGGTACAGAGTCTGAAGGGTCTGTTCCTGTGCACTTCTACAGACCCAACCACTTACGTGGCAGTGGGCCCGTTGGTTGTCGGGCCCTGGGGAACAGAATGTTCGTTCAAGAGCAGCCCAGCGAACCCAAATCTGAAGCACTTCAGATCTCTCTCTCTCTCTCTCTCTCCTCTCTCTCTCTCTCTCTCTCTCTCTCTGTGTGTGTGTGTGTGTGTGTGTGTGTGTGTGTGTGTGTGTGTGTGTGTGTGTGTATGTGTGTGTGTATGTGTGCGTGCGTGCGTGTGTGTGTGTGTGTGTGTGTGTGTGTGTGTGTGTGTGTGAGAGAGAGAGAGAGAGAGCGTGCGCGCGTTCAGAATGTTCAGAAGAGGACTTGGTAAGAAGAACAATAACAAGAACAGCAATAACATAACAACAACACACAACACACGAGCTATCTTTGAGACAAACCAGCCAAATAAAGGCAAAGGAGCTTTGAGATTTAATTGTTTTAAACTATCTGTGAGACAAACCAGGCAAATGAAGACAAAAGAGTTATGAATTTTGTTGCTTTGAGCTATCTGTGAGACAAACCTTGTAAATAAAGACAAAGAACATGCCCAAAATTTAGATTGAAAGCAAACTTCTGTTGTAAATAAGGTTAATAATGAATAGTGAAAGACATCAGCGAGTAATTGTAGTACACATGAATTTTCCATTGTACTATGTGTTTCTGCGAAATGTGTTTGGGGGAATTATCAGTTCATTTAGCGGGTCGAATTTGAGTCTTTGCTGATTTTGTGTTCCTCTGATGCTGAATGAAAAACCTGACTTGCAAAGAACAAGGTCCAAATCTAAAACTCGTTTTTTGGTGAAACCTATCATTGTATCATTTTCTATTCCCATATCGAAATATTATTTCAATAGCACACGCACTTGTGTGTGTGTGTGTGTGTGTGTGTGTGTGTGTGTGTGTGTGTGTGTGTGTGTGTGTGTAAAAGATGTTTACTGTGACTATCGTCCAAGGAAGTGCGTGTGTGCATATTTTGATTATAACAAACTCTTCGTAATCAACAATCTGTTAGATGATATTTTATGTACGAATGCATTATCATATATGCTTTGCGGTGAACCTTTGTCTTGGTGTGAAACAATGCATCAGATTACAGATTTCTTTCTTTTATGTGTGCATTTATTGTGCAAAATCTCAAACGTCACCACTGTCAATTTCTCAGTTTAAAATGCTAAAGATACTCTTGATTCTGCACCGTAAGTATGAATTTAGAAAAAAAAATCGGTTAACCCAACCTCTCCGTCAATACCTCACCTCTGGCTCCCTCTTCCACTCACCATACTCTTTGTTGTATAACTCCAACAGAAATGCATATCGTTGTTACAACTCCATTGGGTCCTTATGTCATCAACACCTGACTGATCAGTTGCACTAGATTCGCCCTTGATCGCCTACTCACAGCTTTCCCCTCTACCAGGGAGTTTCTGCTTCAGCGCAAGTGCTCCCCTTTTCTAAGCCGAAATACACTACGCGTGTCAGCTATCGTGGATCACGGAAAGAAGTGTAATGACTGAGAGTAGATTGATGTTTAGGTGAGCAGTGATTAGACGAGATATTAGACGATATGTGATCCAACATATGTCCCTGTACATTCTGCCATGTGAAGTGTGCTCATCGTCTGACAGCTGTAGCTCTGTCATTCCCTTTGTTCATTCCAGAAGTTCAAGCTTCTTTGCCTTTCAGATCCCATTCTTTTGGGATCAGCTCCCTAATCATCTTAGATGTTCTTGCTTCTCTGCTCAGTCCATTAACAGATCAAATCTCAAAACGTGTTTTTCTCCCTTGAATGACGTAATGAATGGCTTTATCACGTCTAGAGCTGTTTAGGGTTGTGATATGTGCTTGATAGTGGGTGTTCGGATTGGCGATTTCTTGGTAATCCTTTTAGTTTGATAGATGAAGGGTGGGGTGGAGAGATGGTATGAGAATGCCAAGATCAGCAGTGGCACGTCTGCATATAGTGTGAGAGTTTGTTATCAGCACTAACGTTTTGGTGCACTGCAACCTGCTCTTGTTTCTTTATTGTCCTGTTTTGTGCGTGTATGTATGGATGATAGACGTCAGTTGAATGGATGGTTTGTCATTATTATCATCAGCATTATCAAGAAAATTTAACACATTGAATCAAATATAATCCACCCCCCAGTGTTTTACTATTTCCCTCTGACCTCTCAAGGCGACTGACTCCCTCTCCTTCCTTCCTGACAACATTCAATGAAGCTCCATCGGCGCATGTTTCGATTTCGTCTATTTTTTGCTGCCACACACCTGCAGTTTCCAAGGCAATACCTGTGCTTCAAGAGTTAATCATTGCACTGCTTATTGTGTGTGTTACACTGCTTGTTTGTGTGTTCACTGCTTTTTTGTGTGTTACACTGCTTTTTTGTGTGTGTTACATTGTTTATTTGCTTGTATTGTGTGTTCACTGCTTTTTGTGTGTTACATTGCTTGTTTGTGTGTTACACATTGTGCTTGTTTGTGTGTTACATTGCTTGTTTGTGTGATACATTGCTTGTTTGTGCGATACATTGCTTATTGTGTATTGCTTTGCTTGTTTGTGTATTACATTGCTTCTTTGTGTGATACATTGCTTGTGTTACATTGCTTGTTTGTGTGTTACATTGCTTGTTTTTTTTGTGTTACATTGCTTGTTTGTGTGTTACATTGCTTGTTTTTGTGTTACATTGCTTGTTTGTGTGTTACTTTGCTTGTTTGTGTTACTTTGCTTGTTTGTTAATTGCTTATTTGTGTATTACATTGCTTGTTTGTGTATTACATTGCTCATTTGTGTATTACATTACTTGTTTGTGCCAACTTTCTAACACGTTGTCCTTAGCTGCCCGTTCTTCCCTTTTCCACCTGACCACTCTCTCCTGCACCTGTCTTCCTCTTTACACCCCCCCCCCCCACACACACACACAACAAACACACAAACGCCCGCAGGCATACATGCACACACACACACGCTCACAGAGAGAGAGAGAGAGAGAGAGAGAGAGAGAGAGAGAGAGAGGCGTATGCGCACTTTTCTTTCATTATGATCGAGCTCATTCTTTTTTTTTTTTACTTTTTACCCTCTTCCCTTTGATCCCCCCCCCCCCCCCCCCCCCCCCCCCCTCCCTCTCTCTCTCTCTCTCTCTCTCTCCGTCGGGATCAGTATGGGACCACAGAGTCGAAAGTGACATCGCACGCTCACAACTCACCACAAGAGCCGAGAGTGGACAACACAATCAACACTATTCATTCAGAAACACACGTACATTCACATACCTAATGGGATTTGGGGCCTATCACAGAAGAGGGAGGATAGACAGAGTATATGGAGAAAAGAGGGCTATAGAAGAGGAAAGTACACTTAGTACACTTAGTACACCCTACTTAATGCATGTCGCTCCAAACAGACGTGTGGTAGATGTGGTCAGTCTGGCCATGACAGTAACAAATGTTCCATCGCCAGACGCGCTGTGTGAATTGTTCAGGAAATCACTCTGCTTCCTACCTTGGGTGTCCTGAATATAAACATAGAGTCTTGGCGGGCTCTTTAAAATCATCTAATTATATGTCTTTCTTAGAAGCCATTTCTCTTGCACGAGCTCAGCTAGGACAAACAAATCCTGACAGTCCAAGTAACCATACTGTTCCTGAGTCATATTCCTCAGTTGTTGCTGGGAACAAAAGTAAGTCGCCGGTCACGAAAAAGGCGGCTTGCTCCCCAGTAACTGTCTCAAAAAAATGTGCTCCCGACTTGGGAAAAGATAACGTCAAGGCAGAAAATTGTGAACGTAGGCCAAAACTGTCACCCCCTCTTAGTACTCCTAAGAAAAAATGTCAGCCAACAGAGTCTCCAAACGTTCCATCGCATTCCTGGTTGTCCATCTCCTTCTAATTTTGATCTCAATAGTATTGCTGTGTTCAAGGAAACCCTTTCAGTTAAATTCATCAATATTATGAAAAACGTGACAGACCTGCTTACATCTTTTATTTTGGAATTCAAAAGAATTATTTCAAACTGTCACGCCAGTATGCTATGAACTTTTACAAAATGAAAGTTCTTTCTTTGTTTTCTCTTGCAAAAATCCGCCTGTTTCTGTTTGTTTATATTCTTCCTTTCCTTGCAATGCGGACAACCAGTTCAAAAGACAACATGGACAGTCAAGTCATAGATTGTCTTAAGATTTTATAATGGAACTGCAGAAGCAAGTGTAACATTGACTACCTTATTCATAGTTTTTGATGTCCTTGCGCTGCAGTCTCTGAACTGTCATAAAAATGATTTACCAAAACTCCCGGGATACTGTTTTCCTCCAGTGACTAATGCAGTGAAGAAAAATACTAAAACAAAAGCTGCCATATATGTGTCGTGTAAAAAATTTTGTACAAACCTGTTAAAATAAAACAACCTGTAACTGGATTGACAAACGCTTATATTCCTTCTGTATAGCAGTGAATATCAAGGGCCAAAGTTTACAAATTGTAAACTGTTATTACCCAGATGGTGTATCCAAGAAGGAACCGACTGGTTGTTTGATTTAGATTCAGACAAAGAGTGGATTATTCTAGGTGACTTCAATTCCCATCATGCCCTATGGTCCGAAAACTCTAAAAATATTATAAACAATGATGAATATCCTGCTAACACTATAGTAAATGCTAATCTAACGATACTGAATGACGGTTCTATCACCAGAATTGCTGATCGTTCTGATCAGAAAAATTCATCAATTGATTTGTCCCTAGTAACTCCTGGTATTTTTCCACTTTGTACGTGGAATGTCATTCAGTCACCACTGGGTAGTGACCATCTTCCCGTTGAAGTTCAGATTTTAGTGAATCCAGAGAGAACTGAACATACCCCCCGGACATGCAAAATACAACGAAGATAAAGCTAACTGGGACCCTTTTGCCCAAACTCTGATTACTGGTTCTCTTAAGCTCATTTTAATCATAACATAGAATCAAGAGAAGATCTTGAAAACAATT
>JADBJO010031752.1:0-16417 GCA_016801955.1 Conus betulinus | reverse complement strand
GTGTTGTGTGGGGTGTTCTCCTAATTTTTCCCGGTGGTTTCTTTCTGTGTTTGGTGTTGTTGGTGTAGTTTTGTTCGTGAGTTTGTGAGGCTTCTTCTTCCCCTCGCGCCCCTCCTCTTCATTGTTTTTGTTTTCGTGTGATGTGTAAATTGTGTGGTTGTTGTTTAACGTAGTATTAGAAAGCCCCTCGTTATGATTTGTCTAGGAGTAAGGAGGACAAGGTGATGCTACACAGACACAAAGGGTAAGTTTAGATTACAATGCGTGGATAAGGAACAGTGCGGTTAATTAACCGGGAGGTGTAGAGTAGACTCTCTCTCTCTCTCTAGCTCTGCGTCCTGTCGTCTCTCTCATCGCTAGTCGCTCTCTCTCGCTGGTTGAGTGATCGTGTGGTGGGTGTAGAGGGGGTGGGGAAGGTGTGTCGGGGGGGGAAGGTGTGTGTGTGTTGTAGTGAGATGGTTGGCATTAGTGGGGCATGAGTGGCGTGCTGGTTGTAGTGTGGTTGAGGTGTACGTGTGTGGTGGGGGTGTGGGGTGTGTAGTGTGGGTTGTGCTTGTGTGTGTGGGTGTGTGGTGTGTGTTTGTTAGGTGTGGTGAGGTGTGTGGTTGTAGTTTGAAGGGTGTGTGACGTGTGTGTAGGTGTGTGTGTGTGTGTGAGGGTGGAATGTGTGTTGTGTGATGGTGCGGCGTGATGTGTGTGTGTGTGTGTGTGGAGCATGTTCAGTATGTCGTGACGGGGCGTGCTTGCGTGCTTGTGGTGAGTGTGTTTGTTTGTTCGAAGTGGAGCGGTGTGTTGTTGAGATTGTTGTGTGTTAGTCGGTGATTAGCGTCCGGATTGTTCACGGAAAATTGATATTAACGATGGGAAGTAAAAAGGAAGGGGAGGAAAAGGGGGAGGGAGGGTTGGAGCTCAGAGTGGAAGGAGTTGCCTGGCATGTAAGTTTGGTGTGAAAGTAGGCAGTGTGTGTATGAGTCGACGGGATAGCTGGCCGAGGAGGGAATGGGGGATGTACAGAGAGCTTAGGAATGTAGATGAGATGGCAATAGAGGGAGAGATGTGGTAAAAATGGGGTCATAATACCAAATCAAAGGAGGGATCAAACTGATGGACATAGGAACAATCAGGGTGAGGAAGGAGTACCAGAACTATGAAAAAAAAGGAAAAAAAAAAAATAAATAAATAAATACAAACAATAACGCAGTAATCCTTAAACATCGAATTAAGCAAATTAACACCCTAAGGGAGAAAGCAACGGCCAACACATGGCATTTGCATGTCATATAAAAATATAGATATATTTACATATATGAAATATATTGTGCGTACTGTGTGTGTGTGTGTGTGTGCGTTGTGTGTGTGTGTGTGTGTGTGTGTGTGTGGTGTGTGTGTGTGTTGAGTGTGTGTGTGTGTATACGACGCGAGCGGCATGGCTGTATTGAGTTGCGTGCATGCACGGCCATGCATGTCCGGTGCGTAGTGTGTTCGTTCTTGAGAGTCCGTATTTGTGTACGTGCCGTGATAGTGTGGTAGTAAGGAAGTGTGGTATGTGAGAGGAGGGGAGGGGAGAGATACCGCTGAGACCGCTGCGCGCGCGCGGGTGAGTGTGTGTGTGTGTGTTGTGCGTGGCGTGTGCGTGCGTTTGTGTGTGTTTAAAAAAAACGACATTTCTATCACAAAATGGACATTATGGGATGAAAAGAAAATGGGGGGTGGAGGAGGTGTGGGAGAATTGATGAAAAACAGAGTCAATCAACAGGGGAGAATACACCAAACGGACAAATCAACACTCTAAAAACTCCGAAAAAAAAAAAAAAGAAAAAAATGCGGAGAAGTAAATACAACTATTCAAAAACATTTTCAAAGAGAGGAAGACTCGAAAAAACTAAGTCGACAAAAAAAAAAAAAAACTAGTCGTCCCAAAAAAAAAAAATCTCAGAAGATCACTTAGTTCTTTGAGTTTGGACAGCAATGAACAAGGGGTAAAAAAATGAATTATGATCGTTATTTATCTCTTCCGCACATTACACTGGACAATGAACATTTTTGCTGTATTTTGTGCGGAGCGGCACGTTGCATTTAAAACGAAACCTATACATCAGGCTTGGAAACAGACCCTCGATAAGTTCCGGACAAGAACACTAAAAGGGGGTTTAATATTTCTTCAGTTCTTAGCATTTATGCAGTTCTGACTGTAGTGGACACTTCAGATTTTTTTAGTTTCTTGTCAAACATTTTGTATGACGACGCGTTAACTAAACATGTGTAACCTTCTTGTAAATCTAACAGCATCTTAACTGGAAAACTGAACCATCATGATTGTTTGCTCCTTTTCTTGCAGCTCGATCAGCCCATTCATTTGAAACGATTTCCACAGTGGGAAGGCACCCCAACAGAAAAGTGACGCTGGTTCCTTTCAATGATAAAAAGATGAACAGTGTGTGTTTAATTTCCAATTATCAATTCCGATCGCATTTTTTGGTTTTAAGGATTTAAGTGCCTGTAAGACCGATTTAGAATCACACACAATAAAAATCTGAAATTATGTTTTTCGGGAAAAATCAGAGAAATGTATAATTCAGGGCCTTCAATATTGCAATTAATTCAGCAGTAAAAATAGAAAACATTTTCACATATGTGAAAAACTGTTTATTTAGAAATTTCTAAAGCTGGTTAACGAAGGCAGCTCCTACTTTTCTGTTCCCAAGTACAGACCCATCTGTATAAATCTTCAAAATGGTCAGAATACTTGTTATCAATATGGGAGCTGACAGAGACTTTTCAGGATATTAGGTGAATCATTTTTGGAAGTTTGTGTTTGTGTGATCTATGTCAAGCCCCAGATTGTTCATCTCCCATGTAGGCTGCACAGTTAGTAGGGAAGGTTTTGTTGCTATTTCCTTTCTGTTTAATTTTGATTTTTTTTTAAAGAGAGATCTGAAAGTAAATGTGTTTCTGGTGTTTATGGATTTAATGATTGGATGGATTTAGCCCTTTTTGCAAAATGAAGATCGGACCTCAGGCAAACTTCGGCCTCTGTGAAATTTTCGAACGAGGAGCTTGGTAAAACTTTTAAAAAATATTTGGCAGCAGAAAGATATCTTAGCTCGTCACAAGAGGTTTACACTGGAAAAAAACACCTGCTTCTTTTAGGTTCCTAAATTTGATGCATGAAATGGAAACTCCAAGGGAAAGTTTATAGGCTTTGTGCAGTCAACCACTTTGCATTTTAGTCAGTAAATGTTTGTGGAAATGCACTAAAAAAACCTCCTGTGTATACGTCAATTTGGAACGCACAAGTGGGACGTTGACAGTAGTATTAATACTTTTGTATCCTGTCCCTACTTTCGTTGGTGCTAATGATTTTTAATAAGTTTAAGCACCTTCTTCTTGCTTTGGTTAGTATGTGCTCAATATTAATAGCTGGTCCAGGAAAAGTTTTGACGTGAGATAAACACCCCAAAAATTAGTCGATTGAGTATCGTATGTATGACTGAATGAACCATGGATAGAAAATACAGGAAGTTTTCAGGGGTTGTTGTATCCTGAATTGAAAAGCAGCAACTCATATTTGGTTTTTTCAAGAGATAATGAAAGAAAGACCATTTTCAGTCATATTTACTTATTTTATCGAGTTCGTGTTAGTATAACTTCTTGCTGTAATTCACAGCTCTGGTTGGAGTTTTTTCTTTTCATTGATACTTTCATCCATCAAGAAAAACGATGTCGTCGGCATATTGAACTACAACTGCATCTTTCGATAACCCCCTAGGAAGATCTGACATTAGAATATTGAATATTGAACAAGATGGGGGGCAATGACTGATCCCTGAGGAAGCCCATATAAAGAGATCTAATATTGGAGTACGTATTCCCAATCCTTGTCTGTATTGATCGATTAGAAAGAAAGCTTTTGATAAAAATCAAAAATATTACCCACAATACCAACTTTTTCGTAACTTTGTCAGTAGTCGATTGTGCCACACTTGGTCGTAAGCCTTTTTGACGTGAAAAAAAAAAAAGTAGCAAGAACATTCTTTCGTCTGGCAAACTGTTGCTTAATTTGAGTAGTTAGTTTTATCAGGTGATCAATGGTTGATCTACCTCTCTTCTAAAAGCCTGCCTGGTAATTATTGGAATAACCTTGTACTTTTCACAATAGTGATTAAAAGTCTCCTAATATAATTCTCTCCATAAGTTTACATGTGTGTGACGTTAACGCAATTGGTCAATAGCTGTGTTTTATCATTCCGGGGCTTTTCTTGTTTGTGAATGGGTACAACGATGACTGTTTTTCCATGCGTTTGGTAGTTGTTCACTTTCCCAGCATTTTTGAAAGATAAAATGTAAAAAAAAAAAAAAAAAAATTCCACTATTTAGTGATAAATGAGACTAACATTTCGTTTAGTTAGAAATTCCATCCAGCCCAACTGATGTTTTCTTGCTGCCGAGATTATAGATACATTCTTTTAATTCTCCTATCGTAATTGCAGCATTAATAGATATAGATTCTGGTCTGTTCCGTGTCTTCATCACTAAGCTGTAACTCGTGTTCTCTGCTCTGTACTTTCTATCTTTGTCCGATAGTCCATCGCTGCGACTGTTATTTGCAAACATATCAGCAAAGGCTTCGGCTAAATTTTAACTTTTTCTCGTCTTTTGCTCTCTGGCAAGCTTCATTCCACCAAATGTTTACCGACATGCTTTTTTGATGATATTGACTTATACTTGGGAATGGATTCGTCAGCGGCATACAGAACAGCTTTAGTAAAAACATCATGTATAAGGTGTCAACATCCTGATCAGAAGTTTCGAACTCATCATAAGAAAGTAATATGTTTGTAAATTTGTTCCAGTCAGCACGTTTGTAATTATATTTTGGAACCTTGTCTTCTGTTGAGTCCGTAGCGGAAGGTTGACCTAGTTCAAACCTGGTCACAAGTGGTATATGATCACTGTTCAGAGGATCATCTATTGGGTTCCAGGTACAAAAGGGTGTTAAAACTCAGGTGACGCCAGTGTTAAGTCGATGGCGGTGGCTCTATGATTGGGGTTATCGGGTATGCGTGTGATTCGCCCATCGTTTAGAAGACAGAGGGAGGAATCCACTAGATTTTCAAACAAAACGGTTGCTTGTAACTGTTTGACATTCCTTCTCCCAGAAAGGTGAGTGAGCATTAAAGTCACCCGTGATTAAGAATTTTTTATTTGTTCTGCTTGTAGCATACGAATCCATTCAGTGTTCTGCTCATTTGGACCAAGGGGTAGGTAGACAGAAACTATGGTTAACAGTGAAGAATTGAATCCGACTGTAACAGCACAAGAATTTAAGTTAGGTATATCAGATGGTGCAGGACTGGGCAAAGAGTGTAATAAAAAACAAACCTCGTGTACATAAATAGCCGTAGAGACTTTTCCAGTGGTATCATTCTTTTGATGGATGGTGGATAATAGTAATTGTCTATCTTTGGCAGCTTTTCTTTTCTAACATTCAAGGACTGAAAAGAGAGAATCTTGTGATCGTGTTGTGCAAGATGTTGAACTAAAACAGTCTAAATTTTTGACAAAGGAACGACAGTTCCATTGAAATATATTAAATATGTTCTCAATAGTTCTACTCGTTATTGGTAACCAGTCGTATCAAGTTAAAATGTTAAATCAAGGTAGTCTCAGAGATTTACATACACTGAGAGGAGAACAATTTAAAAGACAAAGTGAAGCAAGGAAGATGCGTGAGAAAAAGTAGAAAAGTGTGTAAAAAAAAAAAGTAATAATGATAATAATAATAAAAAATAATAATAATGAATAAAAATACAAATTTCTATATGCATTAAACAATAGCTTAAATCAACTAATTTCTGTTTATACTAAAATTGTACTTAGATGTCTAGTAAGCATAAAAGTCATTATGGCGAAGAACAATGGGAAATGCTCAGCTTCGTAAATGTCAGTGGATCTTGATCTCTGTGACAAAGGTTATCACAAGTGTTGATGAAACATGTCCCAGTCACTCAAAGCATAGAAGCGGTTATGCCAGGCGTGGTGTTGAGGGCCAGGGTAGGACTGGGGTCGGTGGAATCTGGGCTGGCGTGCAGGCCATTTCGGGGTTTCCCACACCAGGTTTCGGACGCGACGTCCAATGTTGCCAGCCAGTATGCTGGAGCCTCTTGTGGTGGGGTGAATGCCGTCCCTGAGATGATGATGTTTTCTTCAAGTTGTTGTGTTTAATTATAGAGATGTTACGTATCTCCAACAGTTCTGACGTGATGGCAGCATTGACTAATTCTCTCTTTGCCTTCAAGTAGGAGGATGGTCAAACAGGAACACTTTTAAAGGGAAGTAACTCACATTTTGAGCTGAGTGCCTTACAAAGCCTGTCGTGTTAAAAAAAATAACGCGTGATCCCCGTCGCTAAAATCTCCACATGAGTGCGTCTGACCAATCAGCAGACGAGGAATAATTTGAAATTTAACAAGACTTACCTGGAAGTTGAAGTTTAATGGAGATTACTTCGAGGATGCTGTTTGGTAGAGGTATACATGTGCTTATCCATCAGCAACTCGAGGTACTTCCATTGAGTTTTCCCCTCCAAGTATGTTCTCGGGGATCACACGTAGCTGAAGTCTGGGGCGCCTGCGCGGTTTCGTCTTCCACATGTATACCTCCAACAGCATCGTCGAAAAAAATACCCATTAAACTTCAACTTCCAGGTAAGTCTCGTTCAATTTTCAAATTAAATGGCACTTCTATTGAACAGCTAGATGAGCATCGTGTTTTAGGAGTAACGATAGATACAGAATTGAAATGGCAATCTCATCTTAGTAATGTATGCAAAGGTAGTCTCAAAAACATTTCCTGTTATCTCACTTACAGCGCTACGTTAACAGTACTGTGCCTAAACCTTTCTTCAATGCTCACATAATGTCACATATCAATTATACTTCAACAGTGTTGGACTGGAGTTGTGATGTCCACAAAAAGGCTGAATTCTCTCCATAGACGTGAAATAAAGTTACTCCATCCAGCCGTACCTCTAACAACAGATGAAAAAATTAAAAACGCTGAAAAGAACTTCTTCTGAGTAAGCAGTTGGAATTTAACGAGGCATCATTATGTTTACAATCTTGACCGATGCTATGCCATTTTATGTCAATGCCCTTTTTACAAGATTGAACAGCTCTTATGGCTCGCAGAAATTCTTTCTCTTCACCCACGCATTGATCAATACAAAACAAGCCCGGCTTACTCTGGACCATATATCTGGAACTGACTTTCACTTAGTCTACAAAATACGAATACGTTAAAACTTAAACGTTTACAGAAGCATTTTATGTCTCAATAACTTGATTATTCGATTAAAATCATTAGCATCCATTCGCAAAGTCTTCTGTAATCCATACTTTGAATACACCGTCTGAACATATAATTTCTCCGTTGAATCGCTCATCAACACTCCCACTCAGTCTACCATCCCTCATTCCTACCCCCCCCCCCCCCCCCCACACACACACACACACACACTCTCACTCTCTCTCTTTCTCACTGTAGTTTTGTTTGTTTGCTTTTATGTATATTTGTTTGTTTCCTTCTGTTTGACTACCTATCATGTCATTAGTACTTTTATGAACAGTCTGCTTATCATTGTAGAATTAGATTACAGTGTTGCTATGCTGGATTGTCGGTATGAATAATAGTGTTGAAATAATGTATACATGACAAGGACAGATTGTAAGAGTAGGCTTTGGCCCCAAATCTTCAGCCCTGCGTATAAAAGATCAATCAATTTACATTTTTATGATAAGTTGGCATAATTATGCGTTGTTTAATGTTCTATATTGATTTGCCTGTGTAAATGTTCTGTACCGTACTGAGGAGTGTATGCCAAGGACAAATGCAAAATTACGCCCTGACGTAAAATCCTCAACAAACGATATCGCATCTTCCTCCCTCCCTCTCTCTCTCTGTCTGTCTCTGTCTCTCTGTCTCTCTCTCCTCTGTCTCTCTCTCTCTCTGTCTCTCTGTCTGTCTCTCTCTCTGTCTGTCTCTCTCTCTCTGTCTCTCTCTCTCTCTCTCTCTCTCTCCTCTCTCTCTCTCTCTCTCTCTCTCTCTCTCTCCACCCATCAGGGCCGGTTGCTGGCGCCATGGCGGACATGTTCAGTCACCGGGTGACGATGATGATCGGGGCAATCCTGAAGAGCGTGGGCCTGCTCTTAGCCTCCTTCTCCAACGATCTCATAACCCTCCTGCTGCTCTTCGGCCTTCTGTCCGGTAAGGGTCAGGAAGTAAGGGTCAGGAGTAAGGGTCATAAGGTGAGGGTCAGGAGGTGAGGGTCAGGAGGGGAGGGACAGGAGGTGAAGGTCAAGAGGTGAGGGGACAAGGTAAAGGTCAGGAGGTGAGGGTCAGAAGATATAAAGGTCAGGAGGTGAGGGTCAGGAGGGAAGGGTCAGCCGGGAGGAAGGCCCTTGCTTTAAAGTCTGTCCCTTCAAAGTCATTCTACTATTACCGCTGTATTTATTGCCACGGGATGTGCATTGGACTGTAATTCCGATAAATCGTGCTTTACATACCACATGTTTGGTCTTCTCTCTATCTATGTATCTATCTATCTGTCTGCCTGACTGACTGACTGTCTGTCTGTCACTCACTCTCTCTCTCTCTCTCTCTCTCTCTCTCTCTCTCTCTCTCTCTCTCTCTCTCTTTCTGAGTGTGTGTGTGTGTGCGCCACAACAATGAACAAACTGTCGTGTGTGCCATACACAAAAGCCGCTGGCAACGATGGTTCCAGGCGCTCTCCATTGGCTGCGGCGCTCTTTGCTGCTCGACAAGAAAATCAAGATGGCGACGCTAGTGTCTCGGTGCATCTGGTCGCAGATCCCTTTTAAGTCGGCGATCTTTGCCGAGGGGCTAAATGCAGGGGAGACCAAACTACTAGTATGACGAGAGTATATGGTGCACTTCATTTTGGCATTGAAGTGAAAGAAATTGAAAGTGAAAATAAATCGGAAAATAAATACATTAATTAATTAATTAATCAAGATACTGATAATGAAAAATGTAGCTTGTTTTGAGGGTATATGACGCACTTCATTTTGCATTAAAGTGAAAATATTTGAAAGTGAACACAAATGATACTTGTAATAATAATTATGCCAATAATAATGATAATGAAGATGATCATCAAAAATAACAACAAAACAACCATAATGATACTAATAATGAATAAAAATAAAGCTTGTCTCGAACCTATATTTTTACAGTTGGTATGGAAATTTTTGCAGAATCTTGCTGACAAACACAAACTGACAAACAAACAAACAAACGGACGCTGGTGACAACGTATTCTCCTTCGCGGAATTGACTGCAGTTGGTAATAATGACCGTAATGACGATGATGACAACAGCCCTGATAACGATAAACCGACAATGTCCGACAAGAACAATGATAATAATGTAGAGTGCCTTTGAATGCAGGATGATCATCATAACGACGATGATGACAATAGCCATGATGACGACAAACTGACAATGAACAACGAGCATTGTAGAGTGCCTTTGAATGCCGAGTGCTAATTATCAAAATGACGATGAGGGCAACAGTCATGATGAAGACGACAAACCGACAATGTACGATGAGAACTATGATGATTACAGAACGCTGTTTCCTGCCGTTTTATTTCCTCTATCCACCTCCACCCACCTGTTCCCCTCACTCATTTTACACCCATTCTTATCTCTTAAAAGGTGAAGAAGATCCGTGGTGCATTCCATGTCATGAATCGCTCACAGTGAAGCATGTTCGTTTAGAGTGTTGGGATTTGCCTGATGTGAGATATACACACTTTGCCGCAGACTCCATGAAAACCTTGTTCAGAGATGCCCCACCAGATGTGATCTTTAAATTTCTGAAAGAGAACAGAATCTCAAAGGGTTGTGTGAATGAGATTATTATTATCATTATTATTATTATTATCATCATTATTATTATTATTATTATTATTTTGAGTTGTGAGATGACTTCAACGCAGTGACAGCCCTGATATGGCCCTTTGAGGTCAGCTGGGCTATAAGCAACATTGCCTTACCTTACTCTAATGACGACAAACCGACAATGTACAACGAAAACAATGATATAGTAGAAGGCCGTTTCACGCCGTTTCGTTTCTTCTGCCCCCCCCTCCCCCCCCTTCCTGACTTGAGTCACACACCCCTCCTCTTGTTGGCAGGGACGGGGGCGGGGCTGTGCTACACCCCCTCCATCACCGTGGTCAGCGTCTACTTCCACAAGTACCGCACGGTGGCCAACGGCCTGACCCTGGCCGCCCCAGGGATAGGCTTCCTGGTCGGCCCCTACCTCCTCCGCTGGCTGATCGACGGCTACGGCTGGCGCTTCGCTATGGCGGTCTTTGCTGGACTGATGGCGCAGGTAACATGGGAGGTACCTGATGGGGAGGTGGGAGAAGGGGGGCGGGGGCTAGGATCCCGGATGGGGGGGTGGGGGGGGGGGGGGACTGGGGTGGGGTGGGGGGTCACGAAGTTTCGGTGCGCGTGTGGGTGGGTTTGTCTAGACAGGAGAGGATCAGTGACTTTTGCCTTTCGCTCATTACGAGTTCCGTTTGCTCGTATCAAAGGCATTCAACACTTCCTGTTGAGTTCGTTCGCTCTTTGTCTGCCTGTTGTTCACAGGCTGGCTGGCTGGCTGGCTCTTTGTATAACACGTTTGGGGACTTTTCTGAAAATTGTGACAGATTACACGCGTGCTAGATCTTAGGTTTACGCAGTTTGGTTTCAGTGCTAGTAAGAAATAGTACCATCCTGGAACGTCCTCAGATTCATCATACCCTTTACTGGATACACTACTGGTGATAAGAAACACTTTTTATTTCAGTGTATAGCATAGATGAGGTGGGGCGGGGGGGGGGGGGGGTGCATTCTTTCGTATAAGTGTCCCCGGATGAAATGATTGTGTTCTTCGTCTATCGCCTGACAATGAACAGCAATTATATCAGTTGCTACATTTACAACAGATGCACACAAATAAGACAAACAATGTAACAACACCAGAGACGTGTCACAAGACAAACAGGTTCGTTTATTGATGTTCTTTGACAAAAATGTGTGTTTTGCAAAGCATGGCAAGATAACGTTAGTGCTGTTTTCACCTGTCAGCGCAACAGCAACGAGTGAGGCTGTGATAGGCACAGGGCACTTGCTTCACGGTGGCGTCTTTTCGCCGGTGGGCTCTGCAGTCATATGGGCTGGTAAACCCATGGGAACACTCCCATGGAGGTTCCGTCGTATCACATCCGATGGTCATTACATATATGTATCGGCCAGGGAGCACTTATATTCCATGACGTCTTAGTAAAATGCCCTGTGCGTGCCTGCACCCTATGTGAACACAGCGCAGGCTTCCAAGCGCGGTGCAGGATTGCTCCCAGAAGGTTAATTCGGCAGGTGAGGACAGTACTTCTCTGGGCCCCACCCGCACCTTCGGGCGTATTTTCTTTCTTCAAAGCGTCCTCACAGCCTGGTGATTGATCCAAAGCGACGTAGAGAGCAGACGAAAGGATTTGTCTGAAGTTTTGGCTAGGAGGAAAGAGCAGGGGTGGATTGGGAGACGAGTAGTGGGTCGATTAAGAGTTAACAGGCGACAGATTGGTGGAAAGGGTGGGAGGAAGGAAGGGAAATGGGGGGGGGGGGGGGGGGGGGGGGGGGCAGAGTGCGTAAGTTGGTTGGCCTCCAAATCGTCACGCTAAAACCAGTGTCGTTGTGTCCGGAAAGCCTGATTGTGGTCACTACGGAATGTTCACCAGCTCCAGCAGGTCGTCACTATTGTTTTCACGACTGAAACGGTAACTGTCTGACCCAGGTGGAATTCGAACGTACACACTCTCAGCCTGAGTTCTGCAGCCCTAACCACTGGACCACAACCACTGTAACTGGTTCACTTCTGTCCTAACAATATATAGGACTTCACCTTCATGCTTCCCTGTTCCTTCTTACCCAGTCCTTCCCTGCACGCCCCCCCCCCCCCCCCCCCCCCCCCCCCCCTTTGCACATACTCATAGACACCATCCATTCACTCCTTACCCAGAATTTTTGCCATTTTTTTGTAGGTTTTGTTAATGTGCTAACTTTTTTTCAGTGTTGATTTTTTTTAATCAATTGTAAAAAAAAAAAAAAAAAAAAAAAACCCAAAAATGGATTAAATGGTCTGTTGGCTTTATATTTGAAGAGAAGAACGTATCTAGGGTTAAGACGATGTTATAGACACGTCATTTCACTGTACAGAAAACGTCATGCGTAATTTCTCATGAACAATCGAGATCTTAGCATTTTTCCTTGCTAAGCTTAAAAGTAACCCATATGTCTAACACCATTATAGGGGTTTTCATTGTTTTCGTATTTTTCTCTTTTTCTTTTTCATGCCTATGTTCCTTAGCTGTGCGTTCTGGGAGCCCTGTTTTTCCCGCCCGCGCTCCAACACATCTCAGCATCGCTGACTGCTGCCCGTTCGGCTGCAGACCCCCTCCACAGAAGACCACGCCACCGACACTTTCAGAGCGACAGAGGACACGAACACCGTTGCTCCATCAGAGGTCGACCAACATAATACGAAGCGAACTCACAGGCCAAGCTCAATGTCAAGGCTAGAGGTGGAGTCAGGCTCAAGGGCGGAGCTGCAGGCCCTGTTTCATCCAGGGACAGACTTGGGACGAAAGATAGGGTCGGTTAGTGACGTGGAGGTCAAGGCCGGGTCAAGAAGAGACCTGAAGGTCGATTCGGGGTCAAGGACGAACCTGGAGGTTAAGACAGGCTCAGGGACAGACCTGCAGTGTAGGTCAGTGTCAAGGACAGGCCTGAATGTATCGGAGTTCGGCAGTGTCATGCTGAATCAATCGGTGGAATGCCTCCAGGACCAAGAGTTCGAATCCACGAATCCTAGGTGAGGCTGACGGGTGATGCGTTGCATAGAGTGAATGGTTTTGTTAGTTGTTTGTTTGCCTGTTTGGCTACAAGTGCTCGTTTGGCTATAATTGTTCCTTTGTTTGTTTGGCTGTAATTGTTCATTTGTGTGTTTGGCTAGAAGTGCTCGTTTGTTTGTTTTGTTGTGTGTCTGTTGTCAGTGTTGCAATATATGGTGCCAATGAGTAGGTGGTCGAGGTGTTTTTTCTTTTCTTTTTTCTTTTGATTTGGTGATTGCTTGGTTGTTCTCAGACTTCGCTGGCTGGGTGGTTGATTCGTTTTTATACTGGGTGTTGACGTATTTGGATTTGATTTTTTGAATGATTTGCCCCCTCATCACATTGACACGCGCCAATAACTGTAACTCTTCCCCCTCTCTCTCTCTCTCTCTCTCTCTCTCTCTCTCTCTCTCTCTCTCTCTCCCCTTCAAACTACAGACATGCTCCATTAAAAACAATCAGAGTAAAATAGACATGCTCCATTAAAAACAATCAGAGTAATTTCCATCCTAAGGATTAATTTTAGCGCTCGTTTATGTAGGCTGAACAATGGTTTTAGTGTATTTGAATTCCGATGGCCGGCCCTGTCAGTACTTCGGTGACTAACGCCATCCTAAGGATGAATTTTAGCGCTCGTTTATGTAGGCTGAACAATGGTTTTAGTGTATTTGAATTCCGATGGCCGGCCCTGTCAGTACTTCGGTGACTAACGCCAACGCGCAGAGCACAAGACCCCAACCACTGCCCACGTATGGCACCGCTGTTCCCGCCGCGGTTCCTCCCTCCACCCCCACTAATCCTGTACAGGCCATTGCTGAAGCAGTGCGATTGCTCCAGGCTGCGTGTAAAAATGTAGGCACTCCATCCCGTGAAATCACATAGAATATCCGAAAATTAAGGACAGTGATGTGAAGCGTGTCTGTCGATCACAAGCGCGGGAGATGTGAAAAGTAGCTTCAAATCAGTTCAGAAAATCAGTGTGTCCGGTCTCAAAGTGAAGATGTTGAGGGAACAGTGCTATTACACTGGCTTGTAATAGCACTGTTCCCTCAACATCTTCACTTTTAACATAGAGTGTGATAACTACTATCTGACGCCCCTCAACCTTCCCTGATCTGAAAGATTGTCACACTTGTACCAGTCCAATGCCTTTAATATCTGAATCCACTAAACTAGATCACCACAAAAATGTCAAAAAAAAACGGCAGAACTACGACCAGACATAGATCACCACAGCGTCAAACGAGCCATCGACGAAGATCGTCTAACAGATTCATTCGCCACCCTATCAAAGTGACCACATCACCAAAGATGATATTCAGTCTTATGTTGATTATGCATCGACTATTTGGGACTCTGCAAGTGCAAATACACTAAAACCCATTGTTCAGCCTACATAAACGAGCGCTAAAATTAATCCTTCCCTTCCAGTCTCTCAAAAACATTTGCAAGAGAGTACCAACGATCTTGTAAAATGGACCGAACTAAATCACATGTCACTTCATCCGCAAAAAAAACTAAACTGATGTACATTACAACTAGGCAAAAAAAGACAAAAAAGCTCACCGATGATTTCCCTCCTATACACCTCAATAATATACTTTGTGGAACAAGTTACTGATCATAAAGTATTAGGACTAATAATTGACAATAGTCTCAGCTGGAATCCCCACATAACTTTACTGTGCAAAAGGCTTTCCCAGAAAGTTTTACCAGCTCACCAAAATCAAACACTTTCTTGACTTTCATTCACGAAAACTTTTTTTCCATGCCCATATTCAGTCTTATGTTGATTATGCATCGACTATTTGGGACTCTGCAAGTGCAAATACACTAAAACCCATTGTTCAGCCTACATAAAACGAGCGCTAAAATTAATCCTTCTGAAGAAAACTAGCCTCGAAAGCTCTGATTATAAACATCTTCACATTCTTCCATTCAGCCAAAGACTCAATACAACAAAAGACTAATGATGCACAAGATTCTGACCGGGAATGCTCCAACAACTTTAATGAGCCGATTCTCAAAAAGTCTCGTCGAGAAACTCTCCCCCAAACTCCATATCCCATTCCATACCAGCAAGTAATCTCAAAATCATAAATCATTTTCATGTACTTAACCATTTTTTTTTCTATCTTTTTTTTTCTTTTCATGTATCAAGTATATAATATATATATATATATATATATATATATCACCAATGTGTGTGTATGAATGTGCATGCATATGACTATATATGTGTGTATATGACTACATGTGTGTATATATATATATATATATATATATATGTATGTATATGTGTATATTATATATATATATTATTATATATGTATATATATATATATATATATATATGTATATGTATATGTATGTGTGTGTGTATGTGTGTATGTATGTGTGTGTGTGTGTGTGTGTGTGTGTGGATACATGTATGTGTGTATATGGATATAATCTTATGAAAAATGATTATATGCTGTGCCATGCTTTGTCATATTCATTTTACTGTCTGACTTTATACATGCTAAGTATTGTACGTTTTAGTATATTTCCATTTCAAAATTATTATATTTCATGCTGTACCCCCCCCCCCTCCTTTCCACCCCGTCTCTCTCTTTTTTTTTAATTCTTCTCGCCCCCCCCCCCCCCCCCCCCCCCCCCCCCCCCCCCCCCCCCCCCCCCCCCCGCGCCCCCTCCCTTCTCACTATGCTTAATAACCTTTCTACGTATTTTCATGCCTTACAAAAATGATTACATGCTGTGCCTCTCTCTCTCTCTCTCTCTCTCTCTCTCTCTCTCTCTCTCTCTCACTGTAACAAAACACTCGTCACTGTCACGTGACAATGAACGTCACTGTTATATGCCACCTAGGAAAAAGTTCCCTCAATTTCATTCCATGTATTATCCCCCTTTTCCTCCTCGCATACCTGGTTTCTGGCAGTGGCCATACTACATGCCTGTCCCTCCCTCCCCACCCCCGTTTCCTCCCAACGGGCATCCATGCTGAAAAAGCCCTCTGGGATAATGTTCCTGCTACAAGGAGAGTACACAAAGCCGTAGTCGCAGACTAAAGAAGTCGTGCAAAGCAGTATAGGAAGTGTCTAAAATTTTTTACATGTGTGGAGTAACATCAGTATGTGTTATGCAGGTATGCTATATGCCCATGTGTATAATTCTATAAAATATTAACATGTGTGTTCAAGGGAGAACAGGGTGGGAGTAAAGGACTGTGACCACGTTGCACACAGTGCTAACAGTGAGAAAAGGCGCAGCCTTCTGTGTGTTGAAGAAAGACAATGGATTAAAGTGACTCCAATCCTCATGGACCTGGTGCCGACGCAGCACATAAAAAATAAAATAAAAATAAAATAAATAAAAATTCCATAGCACAAAAACTGCATTGTGGACACTTTGCATCGTATAGCAAGTGTGGAGACTATAACAATTTTCTTTAATCA